>ML782747.1:135221-147888 GCA_009831015.1 Picea engelmannii | reverse complement strand
TGTTTATACTGCCCACAATTATTATTTGAATTTTGAAATTTGCCAATGCATGAGGGAAAGGAGCAGGGGTGCGACTTTATGGTCGGGCATAGTTTTCGAGGAATATTTTAACGAATTAATTGTAGGGAGCAAGCAAAAAAACTGAGATGAGATTTCTCAAGGGCCTGGGACTTCCAGAGTTGGACCGAGGCATGGAGAAAGTAATTTTTGGGTAATTCGATGCCAAAAATTCAATGGTGTTGCCTGTTTTTTGATATGAGCAAAGCTTCCGCATCTTCATTCTAGAATGAGGTATACTTATGTATTTTGCTAAATTCTTTCGCTGAGATAATAAAAAGGCCTACCCATTTGAGAGAAAGACCCAGAGACATAGTCCACTAGTTACAAACTCCGTTATCAAGTTTTAGTTTTCAGATTTGATGCTTATGTTTCTTCATTATTGAGATTTTCCTTCTTTAATGGTGCACTTTAATTTATGCTCATTTTATATGACTCTTTATAAGTTACGTCAATGAAAAGTTCATGTATCATGTTGGTATCAAGCAATCATCTTTGATGTGAATTGTTGAGTGTGAATGCTTATTAGGGCCAAGCATAAGCAGGGTGAAGGAAATTTTAATACTTAAAATATCGAAGTTGGCCATGCATCCCGAAGGAAGAAAATGACAGAAGAGGACAAACATGATGAACATGAGAAAAACTTCCATATGGTTTTTTATCACATGTATGAAATGGTCGAACAAATGTATGGAGACTACGAGAAGAGGATGAAGAAGAAAGGGAAGAAAAAGGAAGCACAAGTTGATGATGATGCTTCGGTACATCAAGGGGTTGCAGGAGACCCTCCCAAGCCTCCATCTTCACCATCAAGTTCTAGTTCTTCTTCCTCAGAGAATTCTCATCATTCTAGCGATAAAGATACTTTTAAGAAACCATTATTAAAGCTTGATGTAAAATTTGCTTTACCTATGTTTAATGGAGATGATAATCCTGAAAATCTAGATAATTGGATCCGACATGTTGACGTATATTATCATGTTCAACAAATTGATGAAGAGGAAGTTAAAGCGAAATTGGTTTCTCTTTGGTTGGAAGGCACCTCTCTCGTATGGTGGGAGAGAAAACTTCAATACATAAGTAAGTGTGGTAACTTTCTTTCCTCATGGTCGGGATTTAAATCAGTGATAAGGAAGCAATTTTATCCATTGGGTTATTTACATAAAGCAATGATGAAATGGAAAACTTTAAGACAAAGTAAAGGTCAAACTGTACAAAGTTTCACAGAAGAATTTAGGAATAAAGATCTTGCATTAAACATTCCTTTGGATTCTTATGAAACTTTAGTGAAGTATATTGGCTCTCTTCATAGTTATATTCATCATACTTTGCTATTGTTTAACCCCACCGGTCTTGACAAAGTTTGTGTGCAAGTCACTCACCTTGAGAATAGGGGAAAACATGTTCAAGAAGATCCCACAAAGAAACCTTCCAATCTCCCACATAATCCATTTAAGAAGTTTAAAAGGAAGGACAAGAAGACCGCCATGGTAAAGAGAGAAGAAGGAAATCCATCTTTCACTCATTGCAATAAAAGTGGTCACGATGATGAACAATGTTGGAAACTACATCGAGAAAAGAGATCGAAACTATTCGGTGGAAAGGGGAAGACAAAAGACGTTGCTACAGTGCAACAAGATCTTGGTTCCGATTAAGGAGATGAAGGAAAGATCACAACGGTTGGACTATAAGGTAAATATTCCCTTCATTCTAATTCAAATTCCAATAATGAATCTCGTGATGATGAACAAAGGAGGAGTGAATTATTTCATATAAGAGTTGTATCTAAACACACTAAGATAGATACATGATTTGATCTGGGTTCCCAAGTAAACTTGATATTTGAATCACATGTCAAAAAGATGGGTCTTGAAATGAAACCAAATCCAAAGCCTTATCCTCTTGGTTGGGTATGTGATAAAGAAAAACTTAATGTCACCAAACAATGTAGGGTCAGATTTGCTACTGCTTCAAAGTTGATTGATGAAGTGGATTTGGATCTTGTATCACTTGATATATGTGGCATAATGTTGGGGATTCCTTATCTTTATGATAGAAAAGCAGTCTTCTTTCATCATGAGAACAAATACCACCTTACTAAGGGGGGAGTGGAATATATTTTTAGATCTCACAACATGAGGGTAAACACAACACCTGGTAGTGCAAGACAAATGAAAAGACTCATAAAAACTAATAAGAGATATGTACCCATGGTCATAAGGGAGAAAGATGTCGAAAAATCCAACGCTTTCCGAGGATTTGATCCTTCTCATAAGAAATAATTAATTGATATTGTTTCTGAGTATGATGATATTTTCCAAGAACCAGATGGATTACCTCCTAAGAGGGAAATCCAACATGAAAAACATCTTCAACAGGATTCTCCTCTTCCTAATGTGGGCATGTACAAGATGCCAGTTATAGAGATGACAAAGATCAAGAAGAAGGTACAAGGCTGATTGGATCAAGGGGTCATCAAGCCCATCTCATCTCCTTATGGTTCTCCTATCGTGATGGTGCCAAAGAAAGATGGCACATGGCGAATGTGTGTCGATTATCG
The DNA here is from genome assembly GCA_009831015.1 of Picea engelmannii. NCBI lineage: Eukaryota > Viridiplantae > Streptophyta > Pinopsida > Pinales > Pinaceae > Picea > Picea engelmannii. The sequence goes on along the minus strand of ML782747.1, from coordinate 145,271 downwards.
GGCCTTAAATAAAATCACGGTGAAAAATCAATACCCTCTTCATTGTATATATGATTTACTTGATCAATTAAAGAATGTTGTTTATTTCACTAAGTTAGATTTGCGCAATGGATACCATGAGATTAGGGTTGCAGAACAAGATGCATGGAAGACTACCTTTAAAACCAAACAAGGATTGTTTGAGTGGTTAGTTATGTCGTTTGGTCTTTGTAATGCTTCGACAACCTTCATGCGTGTGACGAATGATGTATTCAGGCCTTTTCTAGATAATTTTGTGATTGTATATTTAGACGACATTCTTATTTTTAGTGATATGTGGGATGAACATGTGAGGCATGTAAAACAAGTATTGGATACTTTGCAAAGGGAAAATTTGTATGTAAAATTGTCCAAATGTGAATTTGGTAAGACTTCACTTGTGTACTTAGGTCATATTGTAGGAGGAGGACAATTAAAAATTGATCCTTCCAAGATTGATGTAATTGTAAATTGGCCTGAGCCCAAATGCATAATCGAGATACAAAGCTTCTTAGGTGTAGTCCTATTGGCACAGGGGTAGACCCGGGGTTCAACGCTACAAAAACGCACCAACAAAACCCTAACTACCGACCATTTTGGCAAGACCTGCGAAGCAGAAGAAGTCTCACCCGAGGTAGAGGCAGGGGTGGTTACAAGACTCAGGTGTCTGCAACCTTAGCTGGGACACATATATGTGATTATATCACTTAAAAATCACTTAGCATAGGTCATTCATCAATATTCCACTTAGATATACTTCGCTGACATAGCAGAGCATCACAACATTCACTTAGGTCTAGGTTATTTTATCACTTAGCAACAACAAGACAAATCATATCTAGTAGACCAAGCACTTAGCATATTCATACACATCAGATTTAGAATTCATATACATCTCTAGCACTAAGTATAAGCAAGTCTATTTAATCACATCTAAGCACTTAGAAATACAAAACATCTGAGAATAAGCACAAAGCACAACACACAGTATTAATGTGGTTCACCCCCACCCTGGGGATACGTCCACCAACTCTTCTTCTTTATTAGCTTTAGTCAATCCGGTTACAACACAAAGCTATCAAAATCCTACTCCACATAGGATAGGAGATCTGTGCGCACCTCGCCAGATCCTCCCTCCTCAAGTAGATCTAGCACAAAGCCTCACAATTTGTGCACTCAACACTTACAATACTTGCACTCAGCTCTGCAAGTCAATCACATAGATCAATTCTAGCACTAATCCCTTGGCTAATATTCTCTCCTAATTATATCACTTGGATGTCTAATTATACATTACAAAAGTGGGCCTAAGCATGGGTAAACCCATGGACTGACATCCCTTTCCCATTACATATTCCCAAAAACCCAAAAAGGACCCAAAGTGGGCCGATATCCCATGATCTATGCTTCGTCTCGTGCGCATCCTTCGACAGGTTGTTGATGTCCCCAAAATAGTCAAATATGACCAAGTATTCCTCAAAACTTGGTCAAGGGCCAACATGCCTCCAAAACTCACATGTGACTCGTCCCGAGTGACTCTGGTCTGAGCAATTCTGCCTCGAATGCCTCGAGCTTGGCTCGAGCTGCTTCAACCTGCTACCGTGCCACGACCTCTTGCTCCATGAACTCCTGGATGAGTGTGCCATTTACTGGTCCATCGAGGCTCTGTTCTGCTAAGATGACAACCTGTTCTAGCTCTGTTCCTTGGGTCTCGATCTCTCTAAATAACATGCATGCCTTATCCTGCATAGGTTGAAGTTGTTGAGTTACTTCCATTAGCTTGCTCTGGATCATATGGATCTGCTACTGGGCGGTGCACTGCTCGTGAGACTGCTTCATTCTCTCTACGGGTGATAGGGCCTTCAGCTGCACCTGTAGCGTTTCGACTTCATGCTTCAACTCCTGAAGCTGCGACTCCAATTTATGCAATTCTGGATTCTCGGTTAGGTTCTCATATATATGTGCACTTTTGCTACTTAACTGTTTTCATTCCTCAGTGAGTTCTTTGATCCTTTATACTATGCTCTAGGCAGTCATTTCTCATTGGTTGCGCACTTCTTGTGGGGTACTTGGTATGGTCTGAAGCTATAATTCCATGACTCTTTGTTGAAGTTGCTGAATAACTTCAGCAAGCTTCATCACTTGGCATTCTATGGGGTCTTCTGCCTTATGCTATAAGACGGTCATAGAGAGAAATGCTTTGTTGAATACTTATTCAATCCTGATCTGCTTCGTGAGCAATTTCTCTTTCTATTTTTGGATCTTCGCTCTGTCTTCTTCAAATTTCGCTTGGAGAGTGTCCTTCTCTTGTTGTGCAGCTCGACGTTGTTTGGTGATTTTCTCCTATGCTTGCTTTAAGGTCTGGGTGGCCTACGCTGTTTCTTCCTGTTCTTTTTGAAGGTGTACTTCGATTGTGTCAGCAATTTTGTGGAGTTGAACTGGTTCATCTCCCTCTTCTGTTGTTCCTTCTGGAAGGAGCACAGTGGAGATTGCACGGCTAGACTGAAGTGCTTGCTGCACTCCTTGGAGCTTGATCTCAATTCTGTTGTACATTGTCTCGTGCTTAGCTTCCTTCTTTTCTACTATCTCCTCTATAGCTTCATTCATATCTGTGATGAGGAAACTGAATTCATTTGGAGTGAGTGTGGTCTGCAGCTTAGTTACGGGTGATTTTGATTTCTTCCAAGAGGAAGGTTCTGGAGGTGAACCCTTCCTTTTATTTATGATTTCTACTTCGTCTTTTGGTCTTTGTTAAACTTCTTCTAAGTCTTCACCATCACTTCCTTGGTCTGGTGTAGTGGAAGTTGTCCTCACAGATAGGCTGTCTATATCCTGGACTTCCTCAACCTTCTTCATATTCTTTGTTTTCTTTGTCTTACTGGGCCCAGGTGTATCCTACGCAGCTTCTGGGCTATCGATGTTAGTCATTTCTGCGGGGTCTGTTGAAATAAGGAGGTCCGCCGAGCATTCCTTGGTGATCTCCTCCAGGTCTTCTTCTGTCAGCTTATAATAAGACTGAAGTTGTTCCTTGTACTCATCAGCACGTGCTGTAATATATATGAAATGGTAGTCCATGCTGAACTTCATCAAAGGTAGAAAACTGTGTAAAGTATTTGGGGTCATGTGAGGCTCAGACTAGATGGCGAGATTCAAATGGGTGTAGTAGGTATGGAATACGACATTGGATTGCCACTTCTTGTTCATATCATTCGAGTAACAGAGTGTACTGAAATTTTCATCCAGTGGTTCAAAGGGGTCAATGTCTAGCAAGGTTACACCTTTTGGTATCTCCCATGCAACGAAATATATAAGTATCAAGAGCTAGCTAAAATGGAATTCATGCCCCTGATCCTGGGCTTCTCTACAGTCAATCTCTAGTTTGTTCATGAGGTACTTAACCCAGTTCATTTGTAGTCCCTCTGCACACTTCCCTCCGAGGTCGACTACGATGCTGAATGCTTGCGTGGGTCGTTTCTTTCGTACCAACTTCCCCGCGATCAACTAACATGCAAGGTGCACTACACCACTTTCAATAGAAGCTATCTTGTAGCCTCACGTGCCTTTCTCAACATCTCCATAAGCTTCTTTGATCTTCTGAGCAAGAGCGTGATCCACGGTCTTTCCAGGATAGTAATCATGGGTATCAGGGCCTTGCATGCTAAGCCCAATGATTTGATTTATCAACGCTAGATCAACTATTATGCGATGGTTTAACCATAAGTATCCTCCATGATAACTCGCTAGCAACAAATTCACACAAGCATTCACCTCGCGGTGTGTGTCGAAGTGCAATATCTTCATAATGTTGAGCAGAGTGGACTGTGTGAGGTTCATCATCCATGGTTGAGGGATGATCTTCAAATCCTTTCCCTTGGTTCTGGTTAGGTACTTGTACAGGGCAACCATGCTGTAAAATTTACGATCCCCCAGGTTGAAGTCACTAAAATTCAATGTTGTGACCTTGTCGTGATCTAAGTGGAATGCGCGTACCCCTTTTGGCAGGTACGCAGTGAATAGAGTGTACTCAAAGTCTCTAGGAACACTGTCTCTATTGATCGCACCGCTCAGAGGTGGTATGTAAGTAGGTAGGATGGATGGAACCAACTTCGTGTTGGCCATATCATCTTTATGTTTGGTTCTTCTTTCTATGCCAGCTCAGGATGTTCCTACTCGAGTAGTTGATGAGGAGGCTTTCACTCCTCTCATCGATGATGCTTGTAAACTTGTAGACAATCCTCTCTCTGACATGACTCTTTCGGCTATGAGGCTAGCAAGTAACTCTCTTATAGATTCTTCAACTGCGCTAAATTCGTCAGACATATATGCTCAAGATCAATATCTTAGGTTCTCAAAGTAACATAGGTACTGTAATAGGGTAGAGATAAAGAGTGGAGTAATCACTGTTCACAATTCATGTAGTTCGCAGACTCAAATTCGCAATTAGAAAAAGTGTCTTTCGTGCATGGCACAATGGAATAAGTAAGTAACTCTATAACAGATCATTTGTAATGGATATGGGGCTTCATTAAATCTTTTTCTGTCTATTATGGCACAGTCTAATGGTCTGGTGATGAGCCATCAATGATTTTCGATTCGTTCAGAGCGACAGTCGAATGGATATATCGGCCTCCAATGGCTATATTGCTTCACCATGGCGAAGTGACCTATGTCGTTGTTCTGATATCTCGACGATGCTCCAATTTTACAAGTTTTATTTCTGAGAGGTTCCCTCTAGAACCCTCTATAGCATGTTGATATTATCTCTCTTTTTACTTAGCTTCCTAGCCTTCTTCTCCGTGAACTTCGTCTCAGTGGTTATTTTCTCATTCTGATTCTTATTTTCCTTGGGCATAGTCACTTCACACTGTTGAGGTTCTCTCCTAGGATTCATGGGTAATATTTCTTCTATATCTGAGATAGATACTTCAATCTTCTGTGAGTCCTCTAATGTTCTTGCAGCTTTGACATCTGGGCTTCTAGTGTCAAATAGATTTGATTTGTTCTTCTGTTCCTTAATCAACTACGTGATCCTTCTGGTCATGAAATATTTTAGCTCTTGTCTCTGTTGTTCTAAAACCTTTTCTTCTTCCTTCTTCTTGGCTTGATCTCTTTCAATCCAAGGTTTTCCAAGTAACATAGTAAATGGGGTGTTGTCCTCAATAAATTTGATAATCTCAAAATCTTCCTCGGTCAAAGTTCCATTAACATTCATAGATATCTGAGTGAGACTTCCACATAGGTTTACCAATTTCCCTCTGAATAACCCTATTCCTCTTAGTGAAGGGATCATAGCAGGCCTTCCTATAGCTTCCCAAGTTCTCTCTGTCATAACATTCACCTGTGTTTCCTCATCCAAAACACAGTCAATGTCGAAGTCTCCTATTCTTACCTCGATGCATTATTTTTCGTTAAAGACCTCTGATAATATAACATGTCGGTGGTCATTCAAGGTGTCTTTCATCTGTAGTAATTTCTTTTCTGATTCATTCTGGGGTTCTTCTATTTTTGGATCTTACTTAGGGTTTTCTTCATTCAGATTCATGCCTTCAATCTTAGCAATCATTCTAGGGAAATCCAATACTTCGTGGTCCAAGGCTTGACAACAGAGACAACTAGGTCTTCCACCAGGACATTCCTTAGCTAGATGTCCCGGTCTTCGACAACTGTAACATAGGGTTAATTATATTTTCCTTTTAAATGATCCCCAACTTCTTCTATACTATGCACCAGGATCCTGGTATCTAGCCTACAAAAAATTCTTTCTAGGATCCTGCATCCATTGGTTAGTCCAACCATTCTTTCTATGCATAGGTATAACATATCTATCAGATCTATTCATGTGAAACTTTCTTTCATCCATTAATTCCCTAGTTTTCAAGCTAGGACAGAGTCTATCAAACATACCTAGATCCATACTCTAGAAACAAACATTTTTCACTTATCTTACTTCTACAGAGCACAAAGCTTTCAGATCTAAAAACTTTTTCTACTATTCTTACCTTTATTAGAGCACATATCTTATAGATATTACCTCTTTTCTGCAGATCTGACCTCTTTTCTTCAGAAACTTCCACTTTTACTTTTCTTAGAGAAAAAAGCGTTCAGATCTCGCTTTTTTTCTTCAGATCTGGCCTTCTCTTTTTAGATCAAGTAAAATACTTCACACTAGGGCACAAATCCACGCACAGAGCTTCCACAGTTTTAGGATGAATATTTTCACAAAGATTCTTCTCCCTTAGTTCCCAACAATCATAGTTTCAATCCCGACAACAAAACCATTTGTTGGCATAGGGGCAGACCCAGGGTTCAATGCTACAACAAAGCACCAACAAAACCCTAACTACCGGCACTTTTAGCAACACCTGCGAAGAACATGAAGTCTCACCTGAGGTAGAGGGAGGGGTGGTTGCAAGACTCAGGTGTCTGCAACCTTAGCTGGGACACAGATCTATGATTATATCGCTTACAAATCACTTAGCATAGGTCATTCATAAATATTCCACTTAGATCTACTTCACCGACATAGGAGAGCATCACAACATTCACTTAGGTCTAGGTTATTTTATCACTTAGCAACAACAAGATAGATCAGATCTGGTAGACCAAGCACTTAGCATATTCATACACATCGGATTTAGCATTCATATACATCTCTAGCACTAAGCATAAGCTAGTCTATTTAATCACATCTAAGCACTTAGAAATACAAAAAATCTAAGAATAAGCACAAAGCACAACACATGGTATTTACGTGGTTCACCCCCACCCTGGGGCTACGTCCACCAACTATTCTTCTTTATTAGCTTCAGTCAATCTGGTTACAACACAGAGATATCAAAATCCTACTTCGCATAGGATAGGATATCTGCACGCACCTTGCTAGATCCTCCTTCCTCAAGTAGATATAGCACAAACCCTCCTTATAATCTGTGCACTCAGCACTTACAACACTTGCACTCAGCTCTGCAAGTCAATCACATAGATCAATTCTAGCACCAAGCCCTTGGCTAATCTTCTCTCCTACTTATATCGCCTAGATGTCTATTTATACATTACAAAAGTGGGCCTAAGCGTGGGTAAAACCATGGGCCGACATCCCTTTCCCATTACATATTCCCAAAACCCCAAAAAGGACCCAAAGTGGGCTGAGATCCCATGATCTCTGCTTTGTCTCATGTGCCTCCTTCGACAGGCTGTTGAAGTCCCAAAATGGTCAAATATGACCAAGTATTCCTCAAAACTTGGTCAAGGGCCAATAAGTCCAGTATTGGAGGAGGTTCATTTCAAACTTATCCTTTATAGTAGCTCCTTTGCATGCCTTAACCAATGTGAAGAACACTTTTCAGTGGGGAGGAAAGAAACACAAATATTTTGACACTTTGAAGTAAAAGATCAATATCACACTAGTATTATCACTGTTGAATCTTCAACAACCCTTCGAGATCGAGATACATGCCAACAGATATGTCATGGATGCATTATTGATACAATATCATAAGCCTATTTGTTACCACTCCGAAAATTTTAACCAAGTTGTTGTTCACTATCCTACATATGATAAAGAGTTGTATGCATTAGTTCAAAGCGTAAATAAATGGAAGCACTACTTGTTAGGGAAGGAAACAATCAAACATGCAGATCATTAACCCTTACAGTATCTCCAATCACAAACCAAACTGCAACAATCTTGACATTACAGATGGATGGGTTTCCTACAACAATTTCATTTGGTAATCAAGTACAAAAAGGGTACAAGTAACAAGGTAGCTTATATGCTTTCTAGACCTCCTATTGTTGCTTCTATTATTTTGAAGAATACTTCTTTATCTCATGATATCTATGTGGAACAATATTCCATTGATGAAGATTTTAAAGAAGTATATGAGAAGCTAACCAATGGTGCACACGTAGAGAACTATTGTCTGTAGGGAAAAATACTCTACCATCTTGGAAAGCTATGTATTCCTACAAGTGAACGAGTCCATGTAATATGATAAGCTCACACTTCTGTTGTGTCTGGGCATTTTGGGGTAGGAAAAACTATGAATCATTTGCAGTGGTTTGTTACCAGCCTTAAATGAAAGAAATTGTAACTAAATATGTAAAGGGCTGTGTGATGTGTTCTACTTGTAAGCCCGCTGATAGAAAATTGAGGTTATACTCACCACTACATGTTCCATCCCATCCATGGGAAAGTATCTCCATGTATTTTGTAGGGGGTTTACCAATGTCGAAAACGGGTCATGACTATTTGTATGTTGTAGTGGATAGGTTCAACAAGATGTGTATCTTAATTCCATGTAAAAAGTAGATCACTACTGAGCAGACTTCTAATCTCTTCTTTCAGTATGTTTGGGTTCACTTTGGGTTACCCACATCCATTATCTCGGATCAATATACTCAAATCCTTGAGGATTTTTGGACAAGCTTATGGAGAATGATGGACACCAAGTTGAAGAGGAGCACTGCTTTCCATCCACAGACCGACGGACATAAAAAGGTTGATAATCGAACAATGGTACTTTTTCTTCGAGGCTACTGCAGCAAGCATCCCATAGTATGGGATGAATATATACCCTATGTACAACATGCTTACAACTGAGCCTTACATTCCTCCACTCAATGTTCACCTTTCGAGACATGTTTTGGGTACCTACCTAAAGTTCCTTTGGAATTGATGTATGGGAGAGATGACTATTCAAATGAAGAAAGAAATGAAGACAGAGCCCACAAGTTCATCTAGAGGATCCAACAGGCACACCAAGCAGTCAGGGAAAAATTGGAGAAAAGTCAAGAACAATATAAATCTTGGCATGAAAAACACAAGGTTGATCATCAATTCCAGGTTGGAGACCAGGTATGGCTTCACATGAACAAGGAAAGATTGAAGGGTGAAGTTAAGAAACTCAATACCATTCGTTATGGACCCTTCACTATTTTGGAGAAAAGTGGTACCAATTATTTTCGTCTAGATATTCAACCTTAGATGCAGATCTACTCAATTGTAAATGTAGAGAACTTGAAACTTTTTGAGCCTCCCATGATCATGGATCAGGATGGGGAAGTTTCAATACCTTCGATTGATGAGTTTTCTCCTGATTATTTGGATTAGTTTAGGGAATATATCATCCTAGACAGAAGCATGAGGACTTCGCGTAGGGGTTATGTTGATTATATTCGAGTAGGTTTAATGGGCACACATCCAAGCAAGGCAAAGTGGATTGTGAAGGGCAAGGTGGGGGGACTCTTCCCTCACTTATCTGTTAATTGATAAAAGATTTTGATGGTCCAAAAATATCTCAATGGGAAGGTGTGATCCAAAAATGATCTAGAGAAGACTAAGGCCAACTCAGAACTTACAAAACCAACTCAAGAAGCTCAGAATGGTCTCAACAGATAGAGAACGGGAAAAAATTCAAAATCCTCAAAACTCAGTGAAAGTGTCATCATCACGAAGAGAGCATCACAAGATTTCAAATGACGTAAATGACTCATCAAACAGAGTTATGGATCAAAATATATTCGTGGTGAAAGTTTGGTCAACCTAGCCCAGTCAATAGGGGATGAGTCAACATCTGTACTACTGACATCGGCATTCGTATAGTGTATGTGTCACACGCAGAAGGAGACACGTGTCATGCTGATGTCAGAATGATGTCATCATGGTGATGTGGCAACACCATAGGCTGCCATGTGTCACTCATTTTTGGATTTTTCGGGTCGATCCATGGACCAATGAAAAAGTGCCATGTGGCAATCTGTACAACCACATGGCATACCGTACAGTGATGTGGAAGGATGATGTGGAAGGTGACTGTACAGGTGGTTGGCATGGCCCACTGGTTGGATGCCATGTGGCCTAGTCATGGGATACCACGTGGCAGTGGGAAAATTCCCAATGAGGGCCCGAGGACGGAAATTCAAAAATAAAAAAAAGGGCGGGTCTGCAAAATATGGTGGAGCCCAATTAGATCTGACAGCCCAATGAACAAATCTAAACCACCTCTAAAAGTTGGCGAAGCACCATGCATA
>ML782747.1:104647-115033 GCA_009831015.1 Picea engelmannii | reverse complement strand
CCCACTTAAATGTTCAAGTACAAGATGATTCAAAACGAAAATGTCTCCTTGGTATATATAGGAGACTAGGAGGTATAATTACAAATAATGGCCTAAAGCCGACATAATTAAAATAACATTACTAATATAAATTACAACTAATGGCCTAAAGCTGACATAAATAAAATATCATTACTAATCTAATATGCCCCAATTAAGGGGTAATGAGCCAACATTAGGGCTTAACATCCATGGTCATGTTCCCCATCTTCAATTCAAATAACTCTTGCATATTATTATCATGATAATTCTCTAAGAGGTATTTTGTTGGAAATATATTTTAAACTTCTTACAAGAGACCTTGTTATCATTAATGTGCTTCACTTGCTTCAGTTGGTTCCACCATACAGAAGCTTTCCCTAGAAGATGGTAGATGAAAATCCTTGCTTCACATTTTAATGAGTAATTGTGAAACTATAAATACTTTATAATTCCAAGAAACTATGTCTCATCCCATTATCCCTTATTATTCTCTCCATCAAAAGTCTGTGGATTGAGCTTCTTCCGCTCCTCTTGCAAAAATTCTAATTCATGCCTTCTCCTCTAATGCATGACATGACACATTTATGGGCTTCTCTATCATTCTATAGATGAATATAGTTTCCTAACTGAATTATTGGGTGAATAATGATGTCTATGAGTTATACTAGCACTTCTTGAGTTCCTACATCTTATGTAGTTCTCCCTTATTGCATGGGGTCTACCTTCTTCCTCATATATTGAACCTAATTCCACCTTAATGTCTTTGAAATTGGTTCAAACTCTATGTAAACTGATTTTTTATATGATTACGTTCCTATTGATATTTTATTGTTCTTTCATTATAATCCTTGTAGCTTTGTACTTCCATCCTCTGATTCTTCATGGTCTCAACCAACTCTACTGGATCCACCTTGCTTCTATGGCCATTAAATTTGGTTTCTTCATTTCCCAAGCTAATATTCAAACCCATCACTTCTTCTTCATAGCTATGAGTTCCTTTTGCATCCTCCATGTTCATGGTCCTCATACTAAGCTGGATCTATTCTAAAAGTAGCACTAACTCTGCAAGCAATGTGCATACAATTAATGTTATTAGAAACTATTCATAAGGTAAATTTTTCATTAATCAGAAATAATAATTTATAAATTATATTTTAAATGAACATTCTCATTTATCATCTGATTTTTGAGAGAAAATTTATGTCTCTCTCAAATCATCCATTTTTTCTCCCTTCTCTACACTTTTCTCACTATTGTAATTAATCTCAGAGGCCAACTTATACCACCAGATGTAGAAGAAAATAGAAAAACTTTTGTATTGGGAGTTGAAAATAATGGTGATAGTGAGTACACAAAAACTCTTATATTTCTATTTGTAAGTTATAACCTTGTACAATATCTATTGCAAACAGATATTCAGTAAAGGAACATAAAAGATACAATGGAAAATACAAACATTACACAGAGATTTTTCCCCTGGAAACCCAAACCGGGAAAACTAGCATATTCTATATTATTCATCATGTTACAATGTTTACAATACAAAATACATATAGGAGCCAATGACATCGAAAACCCTAACCCAATGACCTGTATTAGTCCAAAACCCTAATTCCTTAAATGGAAATAGAAAACCATCGGCAAAGAAACCATGTGTCGAAAAACCACCTAAATATAATGCGGTCTTGAAAAATGCGGTCCTGATGCAGAATTTTTTTTTGGGGGGTCGCTGCCGTCAAACCCCCACGTGGGGGGTTCCACCCCCTTGCACCCCCCAAGGGGGGGCCTAGTGGCCCCCCCTCTAACCCCCCTATGTGCTCGGTGCATACACTCGAGAAAAGAATATAACACATACCCAACATTCTCCTACTTGTTGTTTTCTTTGCATACAAGGGGTTACAGGGTTACATAGTCAACAATCCAGGGAAACAATGCCCATGGATCCTCTACACCAAGAGAAATTCTCAGTGCTCACATATTTTGTTAATGAGTCTGCAACATTCTTCAAAGTGTCCACTTTCATCAGTGATACTTTCTTTTCTTCAATCATGTCTCTCACAAAGTGATATTGAACATCATTGTGCTTTGTCTTTAAATGATAAGTAGGGTTCTTTGCCAGAAACATTGCACTCTGACTGCCACACTCTATCCTTACAACTTGTTGTACCAACCCAATACCTGAACAAAATATTTGTAACCATATTGCTTCCTAACTTGCATGAGTGGCTGCCATGTATTCAACTTTTGTAGTTGAAAGTGCCACTATAGCCTGTCTTTTGCTCATCCAACTTATTGCTCCTCCAAATAGGTTAAACACATACCCGCTTGTAGATCTCCTACGATCCAAATCTCCAGCCCAGTATGCTTCCAAAAATCCATGTATATCCACCACTCCGTCCAATCCCGGTCTTCCTTCATAGCACAATCCATAGCTATCAGTGCCACACAAATACCTGAAAACCCTTTTTACTATTTTCCAATGCTCCTTCCCTGGTTTTTACATATACCTTCTACAAAATCCCACTTCATGTGAAATGTATGATCTAGTATAGACCATTGCATACATCAAACTTCCAACTACACTCGCATATGGAACATGAGACATGTCCTCCTCTTCTTCATGTGTCTTGGGACACTGATCTGCATATAACTTTACACCAACAAGAATAGGAACCTTGACCGATTTACATTCCTGCATATTAAACCTCTGCAATATTGTCTCAACAAATTTTCTTTGATTTAACCAGAGTTTCCTCCTTTTCCGATCTCTTTTAATTTCCATGCCCAAAATGAAATTTGAAGAACCGATATCCTTCATGTCAAATTTAAAGGACAACTGAGTTTTCACATCCTGGATAATCTCTTTTTTGTTTCCTATCAGCAACATGTCATCCACATATAAGACCAAATAAATCAAATGATCACCAATTAATTTAAAATATACACAATGATCTTCTTTGCTTCTTGTGAAGCCAAGTCCCAACATATAAGTATCAAATTTTTGATACCACATTCTTGGTGATTGTTTTAAACCATACAGGGACTTTTTTAGCTTGCATACCAGCTCCATCTTTCCCTTCACAACATAACCTTCTAGTTGCTTCATATATATTTCTTTTTCCAGATCCCCATGTAGGAATGCTGTCTTCACATACATTTGTTCTATTTCAAAATCAAATGCAACAACAATAGATAACAAAAATCTTATGGAGGTTAACTTGGCAACATGAGAAAAAATCTCACCAAAATCAATTCCCTCAACCTAGGAATAACCCTTTGCTACTAACCAAGCTTTGTATTTCTCCACTTTTCCTTCTGCATTCAACTTATTTTTAAATTCTCATTTACTGCCAATGAGATTTCTTCCAATTGGAAACTCCACTAGATCCCAAGCCTCATTCTTATCCAAAGATGCCATTTCTTCATACATGGCTCTTTTCCAGAGATTTCCATCCTCTGAATCCACTGCCTCCTTGACAGTTCTAGGATCATCATCAGTAATAGACAAAGCAAAATTTGAACGGAAATCAGATGGACTATACCTTTCCAGTAGCCTTCTTTCTCGATTCGATCTCCTCAATAATGGAGTATGAGGATCTTCTTCTTCTGATTCATGTTCTTTTGTAGAGTCTGATTCATCATCATTTAAATCAAACTCTATCTTCTCTGTTCTTACTTACTTGGTAGGGCTTCCTATTTAACAACATCCTTCATTTCTCTAAATACCACATCTCGGATATACACTACATTCTTATTTTCCGGGTTCCAAAGTTTATAACCTTTGAGACCATCTTTATATCCAATAAAGATACACTTTTCAACCTTCGTATCCAACTTACTCCTATTTTCCTTTGGAACATAAAAATATGCATTGCAGCCAAAAACATTGAGATGTGTGAGAGAAGGTTCCTTACCAATCCATACCTCTTGTGGAGTCTTGTCATCCAACACTGATGAGGGTGATCTATTGACCAGGTAACATGTAGTACCCACTACCTCTGCCCAGAATTCTTGCCCTAACCTGGCACCACTGAGAATGCACCTTGATTTTTCCATCAATGTCATGTTCATCCTTTCCACAACTCCATTCTGCTGAGGTGTATATGGAGTAGTCTTCTGCCTTGCTATACCACACTTCTTACAAAATTCTTCAAATTCATTTACACAGAACTCTCCACCATTATCTATCCTCAACACCTTAATTCTTTCTCTGTTTGATTCTCAACAAGAGCCTTAAAATCTTTAAACCTGTCAAAGACTTAAGATTTCTTCCTGAGGAAATATATCAAAGTCTTCCTCGAGAAGTCATCTATAAATGAGACATAGTACACAGATTTTCCCAATGATGGGATCGACACAGGTCCAAAAACATCACTGTGAACTAGCTGTAAAATTCCTTCTTCCCTCGTTGCACCAGAGGGGAATCTTACCCGATTCTTCTTCCCATATAGACAATGTTCATAGAAATAAAAATCCAGAGAGCAGTTAGACATACCTTCAATCATACCTTTACCGTGTAGTAGTCGAAGACCCTTCTCTCCGATATGCCCTAGTCTTTGATGCCACATCATAACCTTTTCTCCAGAGACTATAGGAGTTCTTTATTCTTCAACTCCAATATCAGGAACAATGGAACTATTACACCCATCACTAATAGTTCTTCCTTGCAGCTTATATAGAGTTCCAAATCAAACTCCCCTCAGCAACACCATTGCTCCTTGAACCATCCTGCGGGTTTCCTTTTCAAATATTGTTTTTACCCCATGCATCATCCATTTTTCTTATAGAAATCAAATTTCTGGCCAAACCTGGGATGTGCATAACACCATATAGTGTTCTAATCCTTCCATCTATGAGCCTCAACTTGACCCTTCCTCTTCCTATGATTCTGGTTGTCGAATCATTACCTAAGAAAACATTACCTCCATCATACCTTTCATATTCATAGAACCACTCCCCGTGGGGAGTCATATGAAAGGATGCACCAGAGTCAACCAACCATGACTCATGATCTGCATGTGTACTTGAAGAGGCCAAGTACACATCCCCTCCTTCTTCCTTGGAGGTCTTTTCTTCTGTAGAAGAAGATTCTTCAAATCCCTTCTTTTTCTCAACTTTGGATCTACACTGCTTCTTATAGTGACCTTCTTTTCCACATCTCCAACATACCCTTACAAACTTTCTGGGAGATTTAGATCTACCCTTAGACTTAGATCTCCCACTTGAGAAATTAGATCTATTTCTTTCCTAGGAACGTCCTGTTGCAAATAATGCGTCTGTGCTATGTCCTTCCATATTCTTCCGTCTCATCTCCTCCGACAACAAGGATGAGACCACTTCTTCAAACTTCAAGGAAGTTGTATTACTACCTATGGCCACAACTAGAATATCCCATAAGTCTAGTAAATAACACAACAAACTGATACATTTATCTTCATATGAAATTTTAATCTCAACAGATACTAACTGACTTACCACAGTATTGAAGGCATTCAAATTCTCTTCCACCGAGTCTCCATCTCTCATCCTCAGGGTATATAGCTTCTTTCTTAGGAATAGTTTATTTACCAGGGACTTAGACTGATACAACTTCCCAAAATTTTCCCATAAATCCTTGGATGTAGCTTCCTCTGACACATTCAGTAATATTGAATTAGAGAGACATAGTTGGATTGTGCTCTTTGCCTTCCGATCCAACTTTTTCCAGTCATCTGCAAAAGTTGTTGCAGGTGTAGTACCTAGATCTACCATGATCCATTAATCTCTCTCCACCAACAGATCTTCCATATTGAGCTTCCACAGCTCAAAACTTTTCCCATTAAACTTCTTGATCTCCATCTTTGAATTGCTTGCCATTTCTTTTCACCTGAAAAAAAAATATCGCAGATCTCCCACTGTAACAAGTCTTATCATAGTCTCGAGCCAAACCCTTGACCACAAAGGCACCCCCTTGAAGCCAATAAAGATATGATACCAAATGTAAATTCTAACCTTGTACAATATCGACTACAAACATATATTCAATAAAGTAACAAAAAAGATACAATGGAAAATACAAACATTACACATAGATTTTTCCCCTGGAAACCTAAACCGGGAAAACCAACATATTCTATATTATTCATCATGTTACAATGTTTACAATAAAAAATACATATAGGAGCCAGTGGAATCCAAAACCCTAACCCAATTACCTTGATTAGTCCAAAACCCTAATTCCTTAACCAAAAATAGAAAACCATCGGTAAAGAAACCATGTGCCAAAAAACCACCTAAATATAATTTCGTCCCGAAAAATGCGATCCCGATGCAGAAAAAAAAAATTCGGGGGCACTTCCCTCGAACCCATGCGCAGGGGGTTCGTGCAAAGAATATAACACATACCCAACACTATTTTGATCCTCCAATCAAATTATACGATAATCTGGAATTGTCGACTTTACACTTTTTGCACTTTTTCCAAACTTGGAATTTTTATTCAAACTGGCTATCTCCCAAACAAAGAAAAACTAAGAAATATTCAATAATACAAATTTGTCTATATTGTTGGGGAGGTAGAATGTAGAGTAATATAATTTTTCATATTTGTGATATGGGGTCCCTTTTACTCGGAAGATCTAAAAAATCCCCAAAATAATTCCAAAATATTGGATTTTGGCCTATTTTTGCATCCCCATTTCAAAACCATTGAAATGTCACCAAATGATCCACTAGGTATTTTCATGTTTTCTTCACCAAATCACTGCAAAAATTTCATCCTCAATGGGGTCTCCATTGAGGATTACCACCCTGTTCTTCAAAATAATTAATTTACAATTTTTGGAATATATGAAGATGAATTGGCCCATGGCCATCACTGACACTTTTTGATCCTCAACTATGTGGACCAAACCCCAAAATTTCACCTAAATCTAATAATTTATGCTCCTATTATGGACAAAACAAGTTTTTGGCTCCAGACTTGTGATTTTTTTTTATAAAACCACATCTTTTTCAACATGGTTCTCGTCTCAATCTTTGAAGAACACTAATTTACTAGTCCATCTCTTGAACCCTTAGATATAGTCTCCTTTGGGCCATCTTTCTAATAACTATACTTATTGGAGGGTCGAGTTGACTAGTCAACTAGGGTAGGCAGCCAACTAAGCTAAGCAACTGACCACTATAATATATAAGTCGACTAAGTAGTCAACCTGGTTGACCAATGGAACATTTAATTCAACATCCTCATTCCAACATCCTATTGTTAGAATGAGTATGTCGATTCCGACACTTGCACCAATACAAATCTGTAATTGATAATACATGTATCAAAACTTTTTTCATAAATGTTAAGCAACACCATACTTTCCAAGAGTTTATAAAACACTCATGGACAAGTTTACAATGATTTCCAAAACAGTCCTAGGAAAAAATAATGCCTCTCACTCAATAGTGGCTACAAGATCCATTACATTATTGCCAACAAGGATTAGCAAATTTTAGGCATTGAACAAAATGCCTCTCACTCTCATCATCACCTAAGAGTAAATAATCAAAAACCCTTTACAATGTTCCAACATCAAATTAAAGTGACATGCTCATTAAGGTAACTTTTCAAACACCCAATTGTGCACTAGTGGTGAAACTCTATGGTTTCCAGACTCCACTTCAAACATGTGCAACATAATAAATAAGGAAAATGCCACCAAAGTGCATTAATGGTTAGAATCCATGGTCTCAAACCACTTCAACATCATATGCACCATGGGGGATGTGCATCTCCCTTGTTTTCCATTGTCCAATTTTATCCATAGGAGAAAATTTACTGCAAATTTCAAATCTTGATGCCCCGTTGCAACATCAAAACCACCAGCATCCACAAGTACGTTTTTGTCCTCTTACAATTCTCAAAAAGAGGAAAAAACACAATTAAATGAGACTTACATTGTTTTCTGCACAAAGGCGCTCAATTTTTGGCTCAAAACTCAACATACACAACACCAACATGTATGTCTTGTCATTTCACAACTTTTGACTGTAAACTTGGTTATATTATGAAGAGTGCAACTCTACCTCATAAAGAATGCAAGCAGTCATGGGCTTGGCCATAACTCTCAAATTCCATTGCTCATATCACAAAATGGATTTCACCATTGAATCCATCTTGAAAAATAGTTAAAAATGACTATAAAGTCGACCATATTCCGTGCAAGGATTCCTAGGCTCCTCTCTAATTCTTTGCCTCAATCTACGTTCCCTGCAAGTCATACAACCTGAATTAATTTATTTTTATCTTCAAAAATCGTGCTTTGTACAATTTGCATGATATTTCCTTCGTCAGATGGCTAAAATGTCGTTTAGATAAAAAGTTGGTGGGTGAAAAATATGACAAGCATCATTGGTGCAGTGGCTAGGCATTTAGCTATATTGAGAGAGGTCCTAGGGTCAAACCCATGGGCCTCCCCTTTTGGGCATCCACCGTAACTAATTTTTCTTAAATAATAAAAATCCACCAACCTTTCCAACTATTTCCATCGGTATGGTGGTTAGCCAGAGGTTTTTTTGCGCCCACGACTAGGAAGTCTAGGGTTCAAATCCCGATCGATCCAACCATGACGGTTTTTTTTTTTAAATGTTTTGTCCTTAGCCCTCATTGGGAAATTCCAGGCTACGACGTGGTATCCTATGATTGGCTCACATGGTGCCCAATCACTCACATGGTTAGTTCCACATGCCTACTTAGTCAACATACGGTACCCCGTCAATAGGCTAGTCAATGATCTATTCAGCACCACGTCATCGCCATATTGCCATGTCATCCATCGTACTACCTAGTAAACTGACACATCAATGCCATGTCAGTTGTCATACTACAATGTCATTCGTATGGATGACACGTGGCACAATTTTATTAGTCCATTTGGACCCCTAAAAAGGCCAAATCCACCTGACACATGGTAGCCTGTGGGGCTGCCATGTTAGCATGCAGACGTCATCATTGTACAGAATGCACAATCATCTTCCATACTTCCACATGGAATCCATACGACCGCCACATGGCACATTTTTACTAGTCCACATAGACCCTCGAAGTTTACAAAAACACATGACATGTGGCAACCTCTCATTCTTCCACATCAACATGTTGATGTCAACACTGTATGAACTGCACATTCAACTTCACCAGATTTACATGTTTGCCAAAAATTTCAGATGGCCATAAATTTTTCATACGAAGTCCATTTGAGATGAAACAAATGTCATCGAAAATCTCTTAACGAGCTCTTCAACTTGGTGGTGGTTTAGTAGAATTCTAGGAACTTTTGTTTTTGAGGTCTTCTGGAGCCCCATGGATTGGCTACTCAAATAGGCTACGTATCTCTTACCCAACCATGCTAATGTGATCTATTTCTTTAGATGGCGACCTTCTACTTCAAGGATATTACTATAATTCTTCTCTTCCTCACTTTCTACTTGCCTCACAGGTTCCTGCATGACTTGCTTGTCCTTTTTTGGACCAAGTTCATGATGGAGCTTCCAACATTTCTCGATCCAATGTCCTCTCATATTGCAGTGAGTGAAATAGTTGTGTAACTTCATGCCTATCTCTCCTTCACTATAGATATATTTTGATCCAAAAAGGATCCAGAGAAGACTAAGGACAACTCAAAACTCGCAGAAGCAACTTAGGAAGCTCAGAATGGCCTCAACAGATAGAGAAAGGGAAAAAGTTCAAAGTCCTCAAAACTCAGTGAAAGTGACATTAAAACAAATATCACGTCACAATATTTCCAATGAAATAAATGAATCGTCAAATGAAGTTACAGATCAAAATATATTCGTGGTCAAAGTTTGGTCAACCTAGCCCAGTCAACAAGGGATGAGTCAACATCCCTACTGATGATGTCAACATTCGTATAGTGTATGTGGCACACACAGGAGGTGACACATGTCATGTTGATGTTAGCATGACATCAACATGGTGATGTGGCAACACCAGAGGCTTCCATATGTCCATCATTTTTGGCTTTTTCAGGTTGATCTGTGGACCAATGAAAAAGCACCACGTGGCAGTCCATACAACCATGTGGCAGAACATATGGTGACATGGCAGGATAATGTGGAAGGTTAATGTGGTAGGATGATGTGGCCGGTGAGTGTACAGGTGGTTGGCATGACCCAATGGTTGGCTGCCACATGGCCCAGTCATGGGCTGCCACGTGGCAGTGGGAAAATGCCCAACGAGGGCCCGAGGACCAAAATTCAAAGAAAAAAAGGGCAGGTCCGCCAAATCTGGTGAAGCCCCACCAGATATGGCAGCCCAATGGACAAATATAAACCACCTCTAAAAGTTGGCGAACCACAATATATATATATATATAT
>ML782747.1:81597-104231 GCA_009831015.1 Picea engelmannii | reverse complement strand
TTATAACAACAACCCAAAAGGGGAGGCCCGCGGGTTCGACCATGGGACCACCCCCAATGCATACGCCTTAACTATAGCTCTGCCATCATTGGGAAAAATGGCCCCATTGTTTATATCGCCCACAATTATTATTTAATTGTTGAAATTTTCCATTGCACGAGGGAACGGAGCAGGGGCGTGATGGTATGATCAGACACAGTTTTAGAGGTAATTTTTTAATGAATTAATTGTAGGGAGAAGGAACGAAAATCGAGACGAGATTTCTCAAGGGCATGGGAGTGCTAGAGTTGGATCGAGGCATGGAGAGAGTCATTTTTGGGTAATTCGACGCCAAAAATTCAATGCTGCTGTATGTTTTCTGATTTGAGCAAAGATTTTGCAACTTAATTCCAGAATGAGGTATACTTATGTATTTTGACAAATTATTTTGCTGAGATAATAAAAAGGCCTACCCATTTGAGAGAAATACCTGGATACGTAGTCCACCAGAAAAAACTTTGTTATCAAGTTTTCATGTTCAAATTTGATGCTTATGTCTCTTCATAATTGATATTTTCCTTCTTTAATGGTGCACTTTAATTTATGCTCATTTTATACAATTCTTTATAAGTCACTTCGATGAAAAGGACCCAGATCATGTTGGTATCAAAGCAGTCATCTTTGACGTGAATTGTTGAGTGTGAATTCTTACTAGGGCCAAGCATAAGCAGGGTGAAGGAACTCTTAATACTTTCAATCCTGAAGTTGGTTGTGCATACCAAAGGAAGAAAATGGTAGAAGAGGAAAAGCATGGTGAACATGGGAAAAACTTCCATATGGTCTTTTATTGCATGTCATAAATGATCGAACGAATGTATGGAGACTACGAGAAGAGGATGAAGAAGAAAGGGAAGAAAAATGAAGCACAATTTGATGATGATTCTTCGGTAAATCAAGGGGCTGCAGGAGACCCTCCCGAGCCTCCATCTTCACCATCAAGTTCTAGTTCTTCTTCCTCTGAGCATTGTCGTCATTCTAGCGATAAAGATTATTTTAAGAAACCATTATTAAAGATTGATGTAAAATTTTCTTTACCTCTGTTTAATGGATATGATAATCCTAGATAATTGGATCCGACAGGTTGAAGTATATTGTTGTGTTCAACAGATTGATGAAGAGGAAGTTAAAGTGCAACTAGCTTCTCTTCGATTGGAAGGCACCTCTCTCGTATGGTGGGAGAGAAAACTTCAAGACATAAGTAAGTGTAGTAATCTTCTTTCCTCATGGTTAGAATTTAAATCAGTGATAAGGACGCAATTTTATCCAATGGGTTATTTACATAAAGCAATGATGGAATGGAAAAATTTAAGGCAAAGTAAATTTCAAACTATACAAAGTTTCACAGAATAATTTAGGAAGAAATCTCTTGCCTTAAACATTCCTTTGGATTCTTATGAAACTTTAATGAAGTATATTGGCACTCTTCATAGTTATATTCATCATACTTTTCTATTTTTTAACCCCACCAGTTTTGATGAAGTTTGTGTGCAAGCCACTCACCTTGAGAACAGGGGAAAGCATGTTCAAGAAGATCCCACAAAGAAACCTTCCAATCTCCCACATAAGCCATTTAAGAAGTTTAAAAGGAAGGACAAGAAGATTGCCATGGTAAAGAGAGAAGAAGGAAATCCATATTGCACTCATTGCAAAAAAAGTGGTCACGATGATGAACAATGTTGGAAACCAAATTGAAAGAAGAGACCGAAACAGTTCGGTGGAAAGGGGAAGACAAACAATGTTGCTACAATGCAACGAGATCTTGGTTCTGATTCAAGAGACAAAGGAAATATCACAATGGTTGGAGTATAAGGTAAACATTCCCTTCATGCTAGTTTAAATTAAAATAATTAATCTCATGATGATGAACGAAGGAGGAATGACCTATTTCATATAAGAGTTGTATCTAAACACACTAATATAGATACATTATTTTATTTGGGTTCCCAAGTAAACTTGATATCTGAATCACTTGTCAAAAAGATGGGTCTTGAAACAAAACCACATCCAAAGCCTTATCCTCTTGGTTGGGTATGTGATAAAGAGAAACTTAATGTCACCAAACAATGTAGGGTCAGATTTTCTATTGCTTCAAAGTTGATTGATGAAGTGGATCTGGATGTTGTATCATTTGATATATGTGTCATAGTGTTGGGGAGTCCTTATCTTTATGATAGAAAATAAATATTCTTTCGCCATGAGAACAAATACAACCTTACTAAGGGGGGAGTGGAATATATTTTTAGAGCTCACATCATGAGGGTAAACACAACACTTGATAGTGCAGGACAAATGAAGAGACTTATAAACAATAATAAGAGATATGTACTCATGGTCGTAAGGGAGAAAGATGTCGAAACATCCGACGCTTTCCGATATTTTTTTTTGAGTATAATGATATTTTACATGAACCAGATGGATTACCTCCTAAGAGGGAAATCCAACATGAAATACATCTTCAGGAGGATTCTCCTCTTCCTAATATGGGCATGTCCATGATGCCATTCATAGAGATGACAGATATCAAGAAGAAGGTACAAGGCTTATTGGATCAAGGGGTAATTAGGCCCAACTCATCTCCTTGTGGTTCTCTGATCGTGATGGTTCCAAAGAAAGATGGCACATGGTGAATGTGTGTCAATTATCAGGCCTTAAATAAAATCATAGTGAAAAATCGATACCCTCTTCCTCGTATAGATGATTTACTTGATCAGTTAAATAATTTTGTTTATTTCACTAAGTTAGATTTGCATAGTGGATACCATTAGATTAGGGTTGCAGAACATGATGCATACAAGACTTCCTTTAAAACAAAACATGGATTGTTTGAGTGGTTAGTTATGTCATTTGGGATTTGTAGTGCTCTGATAACCTTCATGCTTGTGATTAATAATGCATTTAGGCCTTTTCTAGATAATTTTGTGATTGTATATTTAGATGACATTCTTATTTTTAGCGGGACTTGGGATGAACATGTGAGGCATGTAAAGCAAGTATTGGATACTTTGCAAAGGGAAAATTTGTATGTAAAATTGTCCAAATGTGAATTTGGTAAGACTGTACTTAATTCCCTTGGTCATGTTGTAGGAGGAGGACAATTAAAAATTGATCCTTCCAAGATTGATGTAATTGTATATTGGCTTGAGCCCAAAAGCGTAACCAAAATACTGATCTTCTTAGGTGCAGTCCAGTATTGAAGGAGGCTCATTTCAAAATTCTCCTTTATAGTAGCTCCTTTGAATTCCTTAACCACTGTGAAGAACACTTTTCAGTGGGGAGGAAAGAAACAAAAATATTTCGACACTTTTAAGGAAAATATCGGTACCGCACTAGTATTATCACTGCCGAATCTTCAACAACCCTTCGAGATCGAGACATATGCCAACAGATACACCATGGGTGTAGTATTGATGCAATATCGTAAGCCTATCTGTTACCACTTTGAAAATTTTAACCAAGTTGTTGTTAACTATCCTACATATGATAAAGAGTTGTATGCATTAGTTTAAATCGTAAAGAAATGGAAGCACTACTTGTTAGGGAAGGAAACACTCAAACATGCAGATCATCAACCCTTACAATATCTCCAAGAAAAAACCAAACTGCAACAATCTCGACTTTACAGATGGATGGGTTTCCTACAACAATTTCATTTGGTAATCAAGTACAAAAATGGTACAAGTAACAAGGTAGTGTATATTCTTTCTAGACCTCCTATTGCTGCTTCTAATATTTTGAAGAATACTTATTTATCTCATGATAGATATGTGGAACAATATTCCATTGATGAAGATTTTAAAGAAGTATATGAGAAGCTAACCCATGCTGCATAGGTAGAGAACTATTGTCTGTAGGGAAAACTATTCTACCATATTGGAAAGCTATGTATTCCTACAAGTGAACGAGTCCATGTATTATGAGAAACTCACACTTCTCTTGTGTCTAGGAATTTTGGGGTAGGAAAAACTATGGCTCATTTGTAGAGGTTTTGTTACTGGCCTCAAATGAAATCAATTGTAACTAAATATGTAAAGGGGTGTGTGATGTGTTCTACTTGTAAGCCCACTAATAGAAAACTGGGGCTATACTCAGCACTACCTGTTCCATCCCATCCATGGGAAAGTATCTCCATGGATTTTGTAGGGGGTTTACCAATGTCGAAAAGGGGTCATGACTATTTGTATGTTGTAGTGGATAGGTTTAGCAAGATGTGTACCTTAATGCCATGTAAAAACAAGATCACTGCTAAGAAGACTACTAATCTCTTCTTTCAGTATGTTTGGTTTCACTTTGGGTTACCCACATCCATTATCTCGGATTGAGATACTCAATTCCTTGGGGATTTTTGGACAAGTTTGTGGAGAATGATGGACACCAAGTTGAAGAGGAACATTGCTTTCCATCCATAGACTGACGGACAAACAAAGGTTGTTAACCTAACAATGGTACTCTTTCTTCAAGGCTACTGCAACAAGCATCCCAAAGTATGGGATGAACAAATACCCTATGTAAAACATGCTTACAACCGAGCCTTACATTCCTCCACTCAATGTTCTCCTTTTGAGACAGGTTTTGGGTACCTACCTAAAGTTCTTTTGGACTTGATGTATGGGAGAGATGTCGATTCAAATGAACAAATAAATGAAGACATATCTTGCAAGTTCATCCAGAGGATCCAACATGTACACCAAGCAGTCAGGGAACAGTTGGATAAAAGTCAAGCATAGTATAAAGATCAACATGAAAAACACAGGGTTGATCATCAGTTCCAGGTTGGAGACCAAGTATGGCTTCACATCAACAAGGAAATATTGAAAGGTGAAGGCAAGAAACTCAATACCATTCGTTATGGACCCTTCACTATTTTGGAGAAAAGTGGTACCAATGATTTTTGTATAGATCTTCCACCTTATATGCAAATCTACTCAATTGTAAATGTAGATAACTTGAAACTATTTGAGCCTCCCATGATCATGGATCCAGATGAGGAAGTTTCAATACCTTCGGTTTATGAGTTTTCTCCTGAGTATTTGGATGAGTTAAAGGAATATATCATCCTAGACAGAAGGATGAGGACTTCGTGTAGGGGTGATGTTGATTATCTTCGAGTAGGTTTAAAGGGCACACATCCAAGCAAGGCAAAGTGGATTGAGAAGGATGAGGTGAGGGGACTCTTCCCTCACTTATTTGTTAATTGATGAAAGATTTTGGTGGTCCAAAAATATCTCAGTGGGAAGGTGTGATCCAAAAAGGATCTAGAGAAGACTAAGGCCAATTCAGAACTCATAGAAGAAACTCAGGAAGCTTAGAATCGCCTTAGCAGATAGAGAAAGGGAAAAAATTCAAAATCCTTAAAACTCAGTGAAAATGGCATCATCACGAAGAGTGCATCACAATATTTTCAACGACACAAATGGCTCGTCAAATGAAGTTACAGATTGAAATATATTTGTGGTCAAAGTTTGGTTAACCTAGCCCAGTCAGTCGGGGATGAGTTAACATCCGTATTGCTGATGTCAACATCAGTATGGATGACGACAACATCTATATAATGTATGTGTCACACGCAGGAGGCGACATGTGTCATGATGATGTCAACATGATGTTAGCATGGTGACGTGGTAGCACTAGAGGCTCCCACATGTCACTCATTTTTGGATTTTTTGGGTCGATCCGTGGACCAATGAAAAAATGCCACATGGAAATCTATACAACCATGTGGCAGAGAGTACAGTGATGTGGCAGGATGATGTGGCAGGTGATTGTACAGGTGGTTGGCATGGCCCAATGGTTGGATGCCATGTGGCAATGGGAAAGTGCCCAATGAGGGCCCGAGGACCTAAATTCAAAAATAAGAAAAAGGGTGGGTCTGCAAAATCTGGTGGAGCCCTGCTAGATCTGGCAGCCCAACAGACAAATCTAAACTACCTCTAAAAGTTGGAAAACCACAATGCATTCATATATATATGTGTGTGTGTGTGTGTGTGTGTGTGATTTATAACAACGACCCAAAAGGGGAGGCCCATGGTCTCAACCTCAGGACCTCCCCCAATGCATATGCCTTAACTATAGATCTATCATCATTGGGCCAAATCATCCCATTGTTTATACCTCCCACAATTATTATTTAAATGTTAAAAATTTTTAGTGCATGGGGGAAAGGAGAAGGGTCACAATGGTACAAACGAGCATAGTTTTTGAGGCAATTTTTAATGAATTAATTGCAGGGAGAAAGAACGAAAACTGAGACAAGATTTCTCAAGGGCTTGGGAGTGCCAGAATCGGATCGAGGCATGGAGACAATATTTTTTGCGTAGTTCGATGCCACAAATTCAATGGTGTTGTTTGTTTTCTAATATAAGCAAAGCTTCTGCAAATTATTTCCAAAATGAGGTATACTTATGTATTTTTCCAAATGTTTTTGTTGAGATAATAAAAATGCCTACCCATTTGAGAGCAAGACCCAGTGACATGGTCCACCAGGGATGAACTCTTTTATCAAGTTTTCATGTTCATATTTGATGCTTACGTCTCTTCATTATTGAGATTTTCCTTCTTTAATGGTGCACTTTAATTTATGCTCATTTTATACAATTATTTATAAGTCACTTCGATGAAAAGATCCCAGATCATATTTTCTCTTCCAACACTTTTCAACACTCTTGCTATCCAAATATTTTCGAGGAAACTTCGATTTTCTTTGGAATCTCTTTCTAGATCTATCACTTTCATAAAGTGACATGCCATCATTTTTCTTAGATGGTGTTGGTGATTATTTCAACTCTTTGCTTGGAGAATTCTATACTTTTGTTGCTTTTGAGCATTCTCCTTCAACATACCCCAATCCTGGAAACCGAGGACTTCCTACAACCTCTAGTGGTTGAATGATGTCTTGGCCATTAATACCAAGACCTCCTCCTTTATACCCCATGTTCCTAAAAACTTTCAAGCCAATTCCCTTGGTGTGAATTTCAAAAACTCCAAAAGAAGCATCATCATTAATAACGAAAGGAATTGAACATGGAGAATTCTTTAGCTCCATTCATGTTTGTGACACGTGGCCATATTCCTGAATGGCCAACTGCTCCTCTTGGTTGGATTAAACTATAGATGAGGCTTCTAGGAAACCACCTTGATTATTTGGTGTCTGGAGAGAATCCTCTACTATTTGAAAATATGTGCAACCATCAACATTTTCATGACAAGAACCATAACTAGTATACTTGTCATGGCCACAAGTTGGTCTAGTATTGGAGAGACTTTCTGCTTCTTCTGTAGTGGAGCATTCCCCAACTTTCTCCTCCATAGCCTGTAGCTATAGTCATAGTTTTCTATTTTCTTCTTCATATTCTTGAAGCAACCTCCCCAATTCAACATTCTCTACTTGAATGGTTTGGTTGATTTCTTCAAGCTCACGAAGCCATGCTTGCTTCTTTGCTTTGCCCATGATTATATTCACAATATGCAAAACTGGTAAGACCTGTTCTGATACCACTTGATCTGAGATTTTCCATGAGATCCTTCTCTACAAAAATATATGATGAGGATCTTTTATTGATGATTAATTGCATGTGAACCTGAGGAAATAATTTCTTAACAATGCATATGAATGTGAGCAAATTGTCATAATTATGTGCATATGTGCAATTAAATCTCTACTTAATCAAGTGAGAATGAAATCAAAACTCACACATATAATTTGAAACCAATGTGTTAACGGAGTTCACCATAATTTTATGGCTGCATCTCCGGATCCGTTTAGAATACCAATCAATTTATTATCCTTCCTTTAGCAAGGGATGAAACCTTCTCACAAAATGTGGCACATGCTCCATAAAGGGTTGAAAACCTAGAGCAACCTTCTCTTATACAAAGAGAACTTAAGTCTCTCACATAAGTGATGGTTCTTCAGACACTAGAAGGAATAAATTTATTTCTTCCAATCTCTCTTGAGCTCTCTCACCAACCTCCCTAAAAGGGGATCCATCAAGGGATGAAACCCATAACTTACATAAGGAGTTAATATAGTTTCCTTAACTCCATAATTCAAGGATACAAGATCCAAAACTTTATGATCTAATAACAAATCAAGGAAAAAAATGAGAAAGAATCTCAAACCAACCTATGAGACTCTTAACCTCCCCTTGAGAATAGGAAAATACTTGTGATAAAATGAGGAAGAATCCCAATCCAACTCACGAGACTCCCAAATTCCCCTTAAAACTAGGAAACTAATTTGTGAGGTGGATTTTCACACAAAACTAATTTCCATTTTTTCAAATTAAATGAAAAAGATATGAGTAATTCCCCTCACTTCAAGTATTACTCATTTTTCTAATTTGAATGAATAATACATGAGCTTCTCACACTCATTTAAAGTATAAATCATTTTTACAATTTTAAATGAATCATTCATGAGAATTAACCATTCTTTGTCACCTATAATCAATAAACATTTTTATTATGTTCTCCATGGTGTGAAAAGTAATAATCCCTTGTGTGGAGATCCTCCTGAATCAGGTAATAACATAAAACCATGCATAGGTTGTGATATTTATGAGGAAAAATACAATACATTACTTTGACAACATTAATCACAGATCAAACAAATCATACAACAACAAATTAATTAATGAGAAACTATGTTCTATGTTTACTATGATATAACATTTCTATAACAAGTATCTTCTCACTTCTATGATATGCAACTAGAAATGTTTGGCTTTCAATATGTTTTAGTGTTGAGTATCCTTCACAAATAGCTAGACCAAAACTACCAACTCAGTATACATCCATCGTGTCCTTAATCTTGCCATACAAGAAATATTATGGGGTTTGAAATTATCAAAAGAATACAATTGGAAGAATTTACATCCCTTTGAGAGACATGTTGATTACAACCATCATGCAAGTAATCTATATCTTCTACAACTCTACTACCCTCTTTTAATCTTTCTTTCTGTGGAATCACTGGTTTATCCTTTTCAACATGGAGGTTCTCTTGAAGATTGCCTCTTGATAGAAATTTATAGAAAAGACAACATTCCTTGACATGTACACAATGAAAAATACATGGGGATGAGATTGTAATAATTATTCACAATGCTTAACCAACAATGGTGGTGACCCTAAATAATTCTTTTTTTTTGTGCCCAACATCATTTGTCAAGTTTCATGGAATTTCATTGCTTCTAAAAAATGCCTTTCTTCTTAGACCAATATGATGAGATTTTCTTAAATGGTATATGTTAAAAATAAGAAATCCACCAATGTTGGAGGACTACCCCAATCTTGTAAATATTGTACTATTCTTTCCCTTTCCATTGATAGAGAAAACATTGCTAGAAATTGTATACAAAATATGATTATGTTGTAGATAGAAGACCATATTAGCAGTAAGATTTCTTCTCAATAGCTCAAAATTTGGTGTCTAGAGAGAATGATGAATCTTAGTCTTAACAATAAATGGTTCTTCTAAAGATGAATCCATCTATATAGTTTGATCACCCTCTACACTATATATTTATCTTCTACTCCATTATAGCTTTAACTTCTGCTCTTATACAAACATTGACATTCTTCTTAACACCATCGATTCCCTTTTTAACTTCGCCCTCCCCTAGCTAAGCTTCTTGAGATTATTTCTTCTGGAGGAAGGAAAATAGTAGCTCTCTTTCTTTTGAAGTTATGTTAGCTACATACACCCTCGCTAAGATTGCCACCCCTCTAATTAGACTTAAAGGAAAACAATGCACTACCGCACAAACCATTCTTCTACATCTTGTCTCCCATTTGACATAATATTAAGGATGGTTTTAAAAAAAATATTTTCTACTACCGACATATAGACCCTTACATAGTCCCTGCATTCATTTTCACTAATAAAAAATATAGGTTTCTTTTCTCCAAATTCATAGTTCTCTTCCACACTATTGGGACAAATATTTTCTAAATATATAAAACAATCCTTATAGAGCTATTTCAATATCTACATTTAAGATCTCCTTTTAGGATAAATATAGTAAGATGGAAGCATGTGTTTTGGTCTAGACATTGTCGTCCTTGAGCAACACTAGGAATAATAAAACCAAACCCCACAAGAATGGTTCCTCAATAGTACTTGTTAATGAACATGCAAACAACAGATTTATAGTATAGATTACTATAACTCATCGAGCATGACATGGATGTCCCTTTATAGACTCACATAAAAATAAAAAGAGACATAGGACTGCACTACCTCCTTACCATCTTGCCAACCTTATATTTCCCACCATATTCTACAAGAGGAGATTTCATTGCAAATGGAAATTATTGTGTTCTCCATTATGATGTGTGAGGTCTTCCATAGTGAAACAAAAAACAATTTATCCTGGGAAAATCCTAGACCAATTAGAACTTAGAAAATCATTGCACACAAAAAATCTTCTACGTATACTTTATTATTCAATCAAGCACATATATATACATGAAGTTTTCCCTCAACTACACAACAAACTCACAAGTGAATATATCAACAACACACATAAATGGTATCTAATAGTTGTAGAAAATATCTTACAACCAACTAGATCTAACAAACTCCTCAATAATAGAATCCTACACTAAACACAAGACAAATATGAGTTAATTACTCCAACTCCCTCCCTTCACGAGTATTTTGCTTTGATCTCTGATCTTTTTCATCTTTGTTTGGTATAGTCTTCATCAGCATCTATATCCACTTTTAAAATCTCATATACTACGCTCTTTCACACAACCATTCATTCGAGCTACCACTTGATTCATTGAAGATACAATTGCTTCTGACCATCAATTTCGTATTTGTAATGACTAATTCTATATGATTCTATTTTCCAAAATACATAGCTCTTTGTATTTGTCAAAAAAGCAGTCTAGATACTAAATCATTTTATTAACATAGTTCCATCTGTTGAACTACATAGCTCATTGTATTCACAAGTTATATAGGAAAGTAGTCTAGATACTAAATGTACCCAGAATTCAATCTTACAACATGATCTCTTTCATCTCACAAATACACAAGTTGTAGTCACAACTTAATAATAGTGTTCTTGTCGACATACATAACTCGTTGTATTCATTAAGAAACACAAGCTCTTCAACCGTGTCACACAAGCTATACAATATCAATCTAGTTTTTCTCTTTCTTCACCAGAAGGCAACATAGTGTTCTTGCAACACCTAGTTCACCAAGAAAGCTCATGGATTGGAGAAAGGATGTACACAAATGTGAGAAAAAAATAAAATCTAATACATTAACAAAATATTCTAAAATCTTAATATGATTTCCCTCTCTTCTTCTTCAAATCTCATGTTCCAAAATAGTTGATGCCATTTTCCTTTCCTTCCATGTATATTTATTTTGGATACTCTAGGGGATATATATATATATATATATATATAAACTATTCACATATTTGATTGAACATGCGGCCGATGGCATCACTCCTCAATGTCAAAGAGTATCTCTGGATTTGGCCGCTTCACTCATAATACATGATTAGAAAAGTTATCCCTTTCGGTTGTTGGCAATCACAATCGCATGTCTACATTTATGTTATCCGCATACATGATGTGATCTTGATACACAACCATATAATCGAGCAACGAATGCAGTCGATGCTCATCTGTAATAAATACTGCCATGGAAAATGGCCACACCCACACACAAGAAAAAATTACAAAATAAATACTCTCACACACGTATACTAATCTAATCTACAACAGATTAATCTCACATATTTTTGGACCCTCCCATAAGGGAGTTACACCTAGAGATACTTGCTTTGATACTAATTTAGAAAATCATTGTACGCCAAAAAAAATTCTACGTATATTTTATTATTTAATGAAGCACATATTCAGACATGAAATGTTCCCTCAACTACACAACAAAATATCTCAACTACATAAAAAACTCACGAGGGAATATCTCAACTACACATATAAATATGATCTAATAGTTGGAGAAAATCTCTCACAACCAACTAAATCTAACAAGATGGTTTTGCCATGCATCGAAACACAATCTCCTTAGAGTCAAATCATCATCTCGGAGGCCTTGTATGAATGCAGATTTTGTTGTATCGAGGAAAATCATTTTTGAAGGGGCGACTCTACTCTTTGGACATAGCGATTTCGAATAGGAAGAAAAATCTCAACGAAAACACAGTTAATACAAGTCCATACATGTTAATAAATCATTGTGTAAGAAGATCGGATCACATCAAAATCACATCGCATCATGAATAAGGAAATCCGGGGATTTTCTAGTATTATATAATCAAATCTATATATATAAATGATATCAAAAAGTTTCGAAATTTTAAAGAATTTTGTTTATCTTGAATATCATCTTTGGAATGAGGGGAAGTTTTTGTGAGTTTCCTCATAAATACATTATCTGAAAAAAACAAATTCAAAACAAATATCAAATCCATCATCACACAAGTATTAAAATGCAATTCAAAACGTTGATGATCAACAAGTGCATTCAATGATTAGATGTGGAGTACTTTATGGGATTTAAAAGTGAATATAGATATTATCATAAATCACATCTATAATATTCTTCCATAAACCATTCAATTGGAAATAATTAATGACCAAAGATAATGCCTAACGCAATCATTGACTATTCAACCAATACAAACAATTTCATGAAAAAAACAAGATTGAAAAGTGAACGAGGGCCACATATATATAATATTGCTTAAAAAACTAATCACTTTGAGAAACATGCACTAATTTAGTCCAGCAACTAAAGAAAATTGACACAATTAAAGCTTCATATAACTTATTTAATAACCAAATCTAGTTCAACAAGAAGACACACCAATCATTATTGGAACAATGCATAACCTTAAAGTTAAACTCAATTAAAAAGATACAAAGAAACACACAATCATCAATCAAAGAAAACTTAAGAAAATGGAGATCAACCATTGCACAGGAATAACACACAAACAATAGATTGTATTACTGCAATGTTACACACATACAAAGGTAAATATATAGCTGGATTCAGATCCAACCGATTCCATACTTAGTTATGGAGGTTGAGAGAATATCTCAACAACTCCAACAAACCAAAACCAACTCCAAATTAATCATTAATTCTAACACACTCCCTTAATGATTACATTACAAATAAACCACATATTACAATTCTCAAATCACAACATAGATCTCTGTCTGATCTGGTCTTCATCATCACTGAAACTCACTCTGCAATCACACGGCTTCCGCTCTTTCTTATTCCTCTTCTTCGAGCTTTCCATTGACACATTTAAAGTCAAAACGCTTCTGACCATCTGTGACGTTCTTTGCACAATTGACGCTTCTCGACCTCCCGAAGGAAAATCTCGATACTGAACCATTTTATGGATACATTTCCATCTGTGAAATCCCCCTCTGAAGAGAAAATTTCGACAGTAAGATAGGACAATGATCTAGGTACAAAATGTTTTCAGCAGTCAATTTCACAACTGACCTCTTAACACAAAATAACCTGTACTAATACTCCTGGAGCACGACGGTCACATCAGCATATAACAAAAATTTGACATAACTAAGTCAGCAATCGGTTCTCTCCCGGAGCACAATGGGTCAAGAACTACTAACTTGAATTGAATCACTCTGTTCTTATGATTGGTTCTTCATAATGCAACTTTTACAAACACACCAAACAAAACAACTAATTCTATATAGTTACAATGAATATGCCCAACAAGATGCCATAGATTTTAGCCAAGAAAAACAAGGCAAACATCTACGATGGCTTCCACACATTAAGAGAAACAAATAAACACATCACGGGCTCCATGCAAGGTTGCACAAAACATCTTTATCAATTCAGATCTGGAACGACTTTGTCTGATGTTTTGAATATGATCCCACAATCTTATGGTCATTTTTGATGGCGGCATAGATCTCTTTGGCGGATCCTTCAAATCTGATTCAAAGAAATGAAAACATACCTGTGAATCAAACTGATCTCTCTTCCTTTTCATTACAGCTAGACATCGCCTAGTCTGAACGATGAGTGGCTCCTCCTTCTTGTATGCAGGCTCCTCTCCGTTTATCTCCTAGTAGCATTGCAATTCCAATCAGTGCAGGACGATGGGTGGCTCTTCGGCCAGCAGAGATCGACTGAATGACACACAGATGGGCAGAGGGGCGATCTACAGAGATTGCAGCGGGTTGGACATAGTGGTCAACGTACTGGTGGTTAAACAGATATCCTCTGCGGATGTGCAACTCCTCCCAACAGTCGGCAAACTGAATAAAACAATACACAAATAAATACCACACAAAAACCTACTCCTACAGCTCATTAAACCATGGCTCTCACATCATCCTGGGCACTCCCATGAGGGATTAAGCCCAGCCAGGCTCTGATACCAACTTAAGAAAATGGAGATCATCCATTGCACATGAATAACACACAAACAATAGATTGTATTACTGCAATGTTACACACATACATAGGTAAATATATAGCTGGATTCAGATCCAACTGATTCTATACTTAGTTTTGGAGGTTGAGAGAATATCTCAACAACTCCAACAAACCAAAACCAACTCCAAATTAATCATTAATTCTAACAATAAATTCAGTAAAATAATAAGACCAAAAAGTAGAGAACACTCACAATGAACTATCCACATAGATCAAGACAATCATAAAGTTCATTCCTTTTCAACACAAGTAGATAAAATGTTAGATTCATTCATGAAAATACATTGAGACCATAGTAATCATCATCAATTAATCATTAATAAAGAACCTTAGAATTCAAGTGCAATTCACATAATTAAGCCAGTGAGGAAAACCAAACAAAAATCCTGAACTCATTTGAGAGTATCAATCACATTAAAGCTCAAATCATATACAAATGAAAAGAAAAGATTAGTGAGGCTTAAAATGTTTTGAAGGGTCCCAATTCCTTAAGACATATTAAAAGACTTAGCATATCATGAGATTAAAATAATTTAACACTATTATTTATATAACAAATGACCAAAGCTTGAATGATTCACGAGACCTAGGACATATTGAGGGCCTTAACATATCCTCAAATTAAAATTAAAATAATATTACTATTATTTATATAACAAATGACCAAACCTAAATTAAAATTAAAATAATATAACACTATTATTTATATAAAATAATATTACTATTATTTATATAACAAATGATCAAACCTAAATTAAAATTAAAATAATATAACACTATTATTTATATAACAAATGACCAAACCTTATAATGATTCACTGCTTAAAAAAATAAATAATGTTACACTTTATCATATAAGAAAACAATATAACACTATTATATATATAAGAAATGACCAAACCTTATAATGATTCACTGCTTAAAAAAATAGTGTTACAATGTATCATATAAGAGAACTTCTTGCTTCCAAGTATTTATAAATAGCATATTAGCTCTCTTACACTTATGACCATATTATTGTGGAATAAAACATAATGGTTACCAACTAGGTATTTGTTATGGTACCAAAATATGTTTAATGGCTTTGTGTTAGAAGGTTCAAAAAAGTTTTTGTTGAGGTGGTGTGAGGATCATCAATTGATCATATCGGGACTAGCTTATGTGTTGGTAAATAGTGTATTTTATTGACTCTAAAACGAGTATTGGTGTCTATATCCAGTTCTTATAAATACTTAAACATGTGTTTAGATGTATCTTTGTGAGTTTAGTTTACAGGTAGATACTTAACCTATCCAATATCAAAAAAAAATTAAACCACAAATAACAATCAACATGAACAACTTAAATTTTAGAAAAAAATAGAAGATAAGGACACAAAATTAAATTATATATGTTGACATACTATTTGTTAACATTATACATAGAATTGATGGAGAGATGTGAATAATATTTGATGATGATGGCGGTGGCGGTGATGACGAAGATGACAATGTCGATAGTGGAGAGGATGGTTTCGCCGATGATGATAGTGGTGGTGATAATGAATAACATTTGACGACGATGACGACAATGGTGGTGATGAGACGACAAAGAAAACGAACATCGACAAAGATGAAAATGACGATGATGACGACAGTGGCTACTGTCGACGATGATAGTGTTAGCAAAGATGATGAGATGATGATCAATGATGGAGATGACGAGAGGGAAACAATGACAAGATGGTGATGATGACAATGTGACAAAGATGATGATCCTTTTCTTATTTTGCAACATTTCTATTATGATTGTCAAAATCATTGAGCTTTGAAATTTTGATTTATTATTTTACTTTTGATGATGATGATGATCTTCCTTTTCTTAGTTTGAAACATTTTTATTCTGATTGTCAAAATCGATGAGCTTACAAATTTTGATTTATTATTTTATTTCAGATGATGATGATGATGATGATGATGATGATGATGATGATGATGATCCTTTTCTTACTTCGCAACATTTTTTTATTATGATTTTTGAAATCTATGAGCTAGTAAATTTTAATTTACTAGTTTACTTTGGAGGGAATTAATAAAATGATGGTGGTGGTGGTCTAGTGAGAATTAATAAATGGAATATGATGATGATGGTGGTGGTGGTGATAAATGGAGGGAATTAATAAATGGATGGTGGTGGTGGTCCAGTGAGAATGAATAAATGGAGGGAGTTAGTAAATGGATGGATGGTGGTGGTGGTGGTCATCTCGGGAGATCAGGTTTGGTTTGTTGGACCTCAAGAAAGGTAATGAATTACTTGGATTTCTTTAGAATT
The DNA here is from genome assembly GCA_009831015.1 of Picea engelmannii. Classification (NCBI taxonomy): domain Eukaryota; kingdom Viridiplantae; phylum Streptophyta; class Pinopsida; order Pinales; family Pinaceae; genus Picea; species Picea engelmannii. The sequence goes on along the minus strand of ML782747.1, from coordinate 87,400 downwards.
TTATTATGTGCTAAAAAGTAGCAAGAGAAGCATTTGAATATCACCATAGTTTTGATGAGTTAGTTTTAATGAGTTAAAATATGTTTTGAGTTAGTTTTGATGTGCCAGAAGGTTAGGAATGTCTGTTTGTGATAAATATTTTGAAATTTTGATCTAAAATGGGTATATGGATGTTCATCTTCAACCCTCTTAGTGTCACAAAGATGAGAAATTCTTTTGACCCACGATATTTTGGGATTTTTCCAACCTCCACTTTCACTATGGAGTTCGTGAGAGTTTGTTCTTATTTTGGAAATGTTGATTTTCTTCTTAAATATGCTAGTCAAAACATATATATACTTTTGATCTTCTAAATTAGGGTTGATCACCTACTTATATTATATTAATTTTCTTTTATCCTTTAAATCTTTATCATGCCACAATTTCTCCTTAACTTAGATGTAATAATATTTTTAATATTATCGTTCTTATGCAAAATGGTCTCTTCCTTTATTCCCAATGATTTATCTAAGACTTGGCATCTTTAAGTCATCCCCACTCGAGTCGCAAGTGGTTTTGGCTAGAGGTTGAAGCAATTTTGGGAAGCCTCTTGTCTTCCATGTTGTTTATCTTGTTCTTGTACATTAGGTACCTAGTCATAGTCATCCTCTCAATGGGAGAAACAATTTCTTCTATGAGGAGGATAAGATAGGGTGTATTGCGTTTAATTTTGAGATTATAAGTTATAAAATTATTTTGGTACTACATCCCCAAACTTCACATCTTGTACATTAGGTACCTAGTAATAGTCATCCTCTTAATGAAAGAAATGATTGCCTCTATTAGTAGGATATGATAGGGTGCATTGCCTTTAATTTTAAGATTATAAGTTATAAAATTATTTTGATATTAGATCTCCAAATTTCACTTCCATATAAGATAATACTAGTGAATAACTAAAATTTCAAATAATTTATTATTTTTGAAATGTCAATAAATTGATATTTTTAAAATATAATAAATAATGAAAATCTCAAATAATTTATTAAAATTATTTTCGAAATATCAATAATTTCACATTTAAAACAAAAAAACCTAAAATATTTGAGAACGAAACTTAATGGTCAAAATTCTTATCACTTAAATAAATTATAATTAACAAAATTCATAGTCCTATTAAATTTATATATAATTTTTGACTAAATAAAATTTGAATTAATACACTTATTAATTTACTCATTTCTATTTTAATTTTCCTATAATAAATTTGAGTTGTAACTTCACGGATAGTGTGTAAAAAAGGGTTCCAGGTGAAAACAAGATTCCAAATTGTTATTTCAAAGGTCTTTATCCATCAAGCAAATTCTTCCTAGAAGAAAATTGAAGTAACAAAGTTGAAATTATTATTTCAAAGTTATGTGGACAAAATAACGATTTTTTTTACTGGTTAAAGCCTTTATTCAGAGAAGAACAACAATTTTATGAGGCAGGATTAAAATTATTTAAAATGGAATGTTTTCTCATAAAGTTAAGATTCCAAACTGTTATTTCAAAGCTCTTTATCCACCACACAAATTCTTCATACAAAATTTTGAAGTAACAAGTAAAAACAAAGTTTCAAATTATTATTTCAAAGTTGTGTGAACAATAACGATTGATTTTTTTTTCATGGTTAAAGCCTTATCGGTCGGGAGAATAATATTCTTTAAAAATAATAATTCTTTGAGGTAGGATAACAATTATTTAAAATGGAATATTTTCTCATAAAGTTAAAGTTTAAAAAATTTGATAAAAATTTAGGTATTTATATATTTTGAGTGAGTCTAATGATTAAGAATATATGTTTCCTCCTTGTCTAAATTAAAAAAAAGCTGACACTTATCACTCTTAAATAATAATTAAAAAAAATTAAGTAAATGAAAATTGTATATATCTACTCTAACTTTTGCTCTATCTAACAATGATTAAAGAATAAAAGTTTATACCTGGAGAGATTTGATCTCTCTAAAACTAGAACAGAAGTTAAAATAAATCTATCTTATTATAAACTTCTTCTACTATCAACGTGTTATCTTTTACATTATTATTTAGTGTTATTTAGTGTCCTCCTCCTTATGGAGGAAATCCATTGCACTGTGCTCCCCGTCATTACTTTTCGAGTGTCATCTCAGAAACCATTTTTATTTGTATGATCACTATGGATCTGGAAGAGACACATTCCTGTAATTGGCTTTAGAATAGGATTCGACTAACGCCATGCTCAGTGATAGCTGTAGAATTTTTCATTTCTGGATTTTATTACTCTGAAGATATGGCTTTAGAATTTATTCGACCCACATAATCTTTCATTTCTGGATTTTATTACTCTAGAGAAATGGCTTTAGAATATAAGCGGCCCACATCAATGATTGACAAGAGAATGGAAAAGATTTTAAAAATAAAAGACGAGAGAATTTAAGGAGTCCTAACATAGAAGCGTTCTGGGATAGTTTGTGAAGTGGATGGGTAGCAAGAAATTCAGGAGCCATAACATACAAGAGTTTTAAGGATAGTTTGTAAACTGGATGGTTAGCTGATGGAAACTGAAACACATGGATTGTAAAAAGAATACAGAAAGAGCAGTACATTTTGTATTGGTTCATGGAGCTATGCATGGAGCATGGTGCTGGTATAAGATTGTGGAACTTCTTGAGAAAGATGGTCACAAGGTGTCAGCCATCGATCTGATGAGTGCTGGTACAAATCTGGCTGCTGCTGATTCCATCAATTCATTTGAGGAATACAATCAGCCTCTCATGCACTTCCTGGCCAAGCTCCCACAGACAGAAAAGGTCCTTGTATTTCCTGTTATACATTCATACTGTATGGTTGAATCTATATTAATGTTTTCAATGATCATTTATGTAGTTAGGGGAGATTACTTGAACGTCTACTTTGCAGCCCTCCTTTGACCGTTTGGCTGAAAAATCATAGGGAGAGAAATGTAATTTGTGGCTTTTAAGGATCCAGATTTTCTTCTTTCTTTTCCATCCTTTCAGTGAAAGTTCAAATCTCAGCAAGTTCTAAGTTACTAAATTAGGGTTCTAAGTTACTAAATTAGGGTGCCCATCCATCTAGATTATAGGGAGAGAAATTTAATTTGTGACTTTTAAGCATGTAGATTTTCTTCTCAATTTCTTTCCTATACAGTTTTCAGTGAAAGTTCAAATCTCAGCAAGTTCTAAGGCACTAAATTAACCTAGTTATTGAATTGAAATGGAGTTTTACATTATGTTTTTTTATTATACTTTAATTATGATTTAATATATTTTTTCAATATTTATTTTCTTCTTTATTATTGTTACAAATGTTATAGCTTTGATTTTTTAAGATAGGAACTATCATATTTAGTTGATTTTTTAAGAACATGTATTTCCTCTTAAGAAGTCACATGTTCAAATCCAAAGGCGGGTAGGGTATGTATACCTTCGTAGACTTTACCAGTCAAATTGTTGGGCGGAGGGGGGTCCCTTGTCCCACAAACAAGGGGGTCTCATACACCAATTTGATGTGCTGGCTTGGCCGTGACATTAAAAATAGATTATTATTATTATTATTAAATCATTTTTTTTTATTCTCAATTTCTATAGTTTTGATGAGCATAGGCTAGACATTTTAACATAAACAATTTTTCATCCCCACTTTCTTAATATCACAAAGAACCATTTGTCATTCTCCACCTTCTTAATATCACAAAGATAACAAATTTATTCATCACATGACCTTTTAGAATTTGTCCAATACCTCCTTTTACTATGAAACCTTACTTTTTATTTTAACAAGGTTTATTTTCTTCTTTACACTAATTATAATAAAAAATACTTTTAATTTCTATAGTAAAATTATATATATATATATATATATATATATATATATATATATACTACTTCATTGAATCAACTTTAATAGTTATTCCCTTGTATTTTAATAGTAAACAAATATTCATTTTAATATAACTGATCTTCTATATTAAGATTAATAACCTTTTTAAAAGTATCTATATATTAAATATTTAAATATATTTTCATCTACCCTAATTTAATAATTAATCCCTTATATTGTAATAATTAGGATAAATTCGTTTTAATTTAAATAAATATTATTAAAAATCTTATATAAATTTATAAGTATTAGATAAAAATTGTAATAAAAAATGCTGATTTACTTTAAAATAGTTTTGTTTATGTTAAAAATAAATAAAAAACATTTTTTACATAGTTATAATTTTAATTTTAATAAGTTAAAAAAAATAAACATTTAACATTATTTTTGTTTAATCATTTTATAATTATAATTTTTCCAATTTAAATTAAAAATATTATATATAAAAATAAAACATTTTTTAAATAATTTTTACTAATAACTTATTATTATAGGTAAACTTTAATTTGGAAAATAAAAACCAACCTCTCAAAATAATAATTTTTACTAATAACTTGTAATTATAATTATATATTAAATATAATTGTAAACTTTAAATTAGAAGATAAAAACGAACCTCTCAAAATAAACATCATGTTGTCTAGCAATATAATTATTTAGTTTTCACACACCCCTATACGAAAGAAGAGGAGCAGGTGTGCTGTATGTCAGAGACACATCACCCATCCGATGTGATGGGAGTATACTAACGTTTCTGATATAATTAAACAGCTCATATAATAGAACAAGATTTGCAAGCTGGGCAATTGGCCCTTGAAAATGATATATGGATGACTGGTTTGTTTGCCTGAGTTTGGTATTCATGTTTTAATATATATTTTTATTTTGGTGGCTGTCCATTTTTGGGGATTAGATGGAAGGAGGTGACTGACAAAAGAATTGGAAATTCAAGGAGTGCACAAGCTGCTAGATTATTGTGTTTCTTGTCAATTTTTCTAGGATCAAATATATGATAAATCTTAACCCTCCACATAATTGTTACTACAATAATTATGAAATGCAGAGATGTAATTTTGTAGATTGTCCAAAATCAGAAAAATAAATTCAACACATGAAATTTCTGTAGTTCAATCCCTATCATTTATATTTTTAAGTCATATTGTACCTTTCATATTTTGAAATGGTATAATTTACTAAACATTTTTATATTTTGAAATTGTCTAATAATTTTAATAATATGGAAAACCATTTCATATTACTATAATGAAAATGAAAATAAAAAATATTATTTATATAATAAATGATTAAAGTTTTGGAGTAAGATCTAAAACTATTTTTTGATTGGTTAAGAGTTATTTTTTCTTGCACTTAAGGAAACAGGTTAATAGCCCAAGAGCCACAAGTATATGCAGGAGTAGAAGTATGCCTCTTTATTGACCTCTGTCATTTGAGTAGCATGAATTTCCTTAAATAATAGTGATGAATCAACCTACATTCACCAATAGCAATTAGTGATAACTATCCTCACTGCTGGATGATAACTAAGTTATGATAGATTTTGACACCTAAAAGAATAAATGACAAAAACCTTGAATAGACTGCTAACAACTAATTAGTGTTGCAGAATAGCATAAGTAAACACACTTCAAAGTATATAGTATAGACGGCTAACAACTAATTAGTGTTGCATGATATCATACATAAACACACTTCAAAGTATATAGTATAAGTATATAGATAGTGTGTTAGTTCTCTTACCACTTATGACCATTACTAATTAGTGTTGCAAGATATCATACATAAGCACACTTCAAAGTATATAGATAGTGTGTTAGTTGTCTTACCACTTATGACCAGATTACTAATTAGTGTTGCAGGATATCATACATAAGCACACTTCAAA
>ML782747.1:62712-73321 GCA_009831015.1 Picea engelmannii | reverse complement strand
TTTCAAGGAAATGGTTTCTTCTCTTAGTTTCTCAAAGTCTTCTAATTGTTTCATCAAGATTACAACTGTCTTTTCACAACTACCCAATTCACTTCTTAGTTTTCTTTGCGTGTCTTTGAGCTTTCTATTTTCAATCTCAACATTCTTCAATTTTTTAAGATTCTCATCTTCTTGTTGACTAATTTTTTCTTCATGGTTTTCTTCTTCTTCAGTGTCATTTCTTTCAATCCTTGGATGAGGAAATTCAAATTCAACATGACCTACTCCTTCACAATTAAAGCAAAAGAACTGACCTCTATTTTCTTCTTTGAAATATGAGATTTTGTAATTTTCTTCAACTTCTTCTTATTCTTCTTCTTCTGTGTCTTCCCTTACATAAAGGTCTTGTAGCTTGTCCCAAAGCTCTTTTGATGATGCACATGATCCCACCTTGGATTTCACTGAATCTGTCAATCCATCTAGGATGATATCTATTGCCAATTTGTTGTTCCTTTTTTCTTCCTTCTGAGCTACAGTCTTTGGTTTCTTCAAAGCATTGTATACTGAAACAACTGAGAACCAAACATATGCCCTAAGATATTTCAAGTAAGTTTCCATTCTATTACTCCAGTATTCAAAATTGCTTCCATCAAATGGTGGAATCCCATTTGGAATTTTGTCTTCCATTTCTTCTTAGGATCTTCCTTCCAGTGGTTAAACTGTACTAAAGGTAACCCACTCTGATTCCAATTGTTGATACTGAGAGGGGAGTGAATCAATATCAAGTACAATTTAAAAACTTTTTCAACTTATACTTAAACCATTCAACTATATCCAATGAGAAATGAACAATAGTATACGAGTTACACCAATACACCACAATACACCATGCACAATATATGAGAAATAATCAATAGTTATTGTTCAAGGGAAGTAATGACTTCCAAAGGTAGCTACAACTTCTAAATGTAAAGGGAGGGATAAAACTCCAAGAGGAAGATACAATCCTCCAATATCAAGAGAGAGTTGAACTCTCCATCCTTTCCCCTTCCTTCCACCCAAGAATATATGAATGATAATAAAAATTTACATTAAATCATCACCATCAACCAATCATCACATAGAACCTGATAATGCTTCCTGAGACTTCTTCAATTTATGCAATTCTTCAATTCTTGGAGTAATTTGATCTTGTATATAATATTACTCAATTTATTCTCTGAAACTCCTCCAATTTTCACTGCTTGAATCCTCCCCAAAAAGAGGTTATAGAAAGAATGGTAGACTTTATTCAATTCTGGTCTATTCAGGAGAGTGAATTTGCACATAATTCCCCACGCTCAATAATTAACATACGATTCTGAAACTCACACACAAGAAACTACAGTCCGTACTCTTTCCAATGAAATTTGTCCCACGTCATTTGGATTCTCGATGAAGAAGTTATGACTGTTTTACCCAGAACACCTGTTTATTGACTAGCTTCAGGACTGGTCACAAACCCTATCTTCCACAGAGTGTATCTCCATAATTATAGCAAATCAATAGCTGAAATTTTTACCAGAGGTAAATTGATATGTCTTCTCAATACCATAGCGATTTAACCATCTGGATCATTATAGAAAAAAAATTATAGCAAAAATGGTAAGATGACCTGAAAATAACATACCTTAGAACACATCACCAAAAGACTTCATCCTCCCTTGAAATCCGGCCTTCTTTTCTTCTTATTACCTCTGAAATTAAACTTGTATCAAATAAATGTATAATGATTTTTATTTATACCATTTATGTCACTTCCTTTTAACATTAGGGCCGACCTGACACTTTCTTATTTTGTAATTCTTTTTTTTAATTATCTTTAGGTCCTACATTTACTTCTTTCTTCAATTCACTTTGTCATCTTCAAAAATTCATTTCTCCTCAACCGTGAGGATCCACGTGACGTTTCACATACCACCGGAAACAACATGATGTATACTATCCATCCATGGGTGTTGTATTTGCATGTACATTTTCCTTCATGTCCAAATACCTTCATCAGTCCAAAACCCATGACTAGGGTTGACATCAATGACAACAACCAATATTCCAACAATGTCCTACTAATGTAATGAAATATGTATACAATATGACAAGAAATATCATACAATTCACAGGTAACAACATAAAATTATAATAGCATGTAATTTATTAACAATCATAACATATTTAACAATAAATTACATAGAATAACACAAATAATAATCACAAAAAGCATAACATTTATCTTATGAATAAATGTCATAGACTAGCTATGTACGAAAGATTTTCCTCCTAATTGTAGTCTTTGCTTCTCTAGCTATCTTAGTAGCAAGCCACCCCCTGAGTTAAGGCTATGAGTCTACAAGAATACATGACTCATATGGCTAGCCAAACTTCCTCACATAGACCAATACCCAACAAATAACAATATACAGACTCCTACAACCTTTTCCACCACCTCACTCTCTTCCCCAACCTGCACCACCCCAAGATGGAATCCATTTCTTCTCCATGTAGTCCCTTAAGAAATTATTACCCCCTCTAGGGCTCCAGTGCAGTCTGTATAGAAATCTCAACGATAGGGACTCCATAAAATCCAGCTATCCGTGAAGTATCAATCAAAATAATCCCATCCTCATGCCTACAAGCAATTTCATATCGGATATATGTGACAAGAATCCCTAGCCTTACATAATAGGCAGGATAGTCTAATTTGGTACATGTTAACGATGAACTCCTTGCATGACCAGAGAGTGAAAAATGTGAAAAACAATGTGTATGTAGAATGATCATCGAACTCCCCAAACCCAAGGAATGAATATGGATGTGTTGAACTTTCCACTTGGCACCCAAGGAAATCCACCTAGCTCCTTGCCACAAATCCCCATAATGATATTTCCTTTAACATACTTTAAGGTAAACAAACTTGGGTTTACAATAAAATTATATATATCATATTTTTGGCCCCTCCAGGCCCCTTGACACCCCTCTGGACCCCCTTATGACCCTCTCTCATATAGATTTTAATTTAAAATAATACCAGTTTAGAATTTGGTCGACCACTGTGATACATTAGTTGACGACAAATACATTTGACTAGGAAATCAAGTCAGTTGGCTAGACAGTCAAGCCAATTGACTAGATAGTTGAGTCAATCGACCATCAAGTTGGGTTTACCAATGGAATAAGCCATTTCTCTCTCGTGGATTGAAGCCCCCCCAATGTTATCGTCCCTCTCATATCTCAACCAACGATGCGTTTTTATTAATAACTTTGATATACAATATACATAGATTGGCCCTCGACCATACAATCCAGCTCACCAACCTATATAACATATATGTACAATTACATTACAATTCCTAAAGATTATAAATGGGGTGTTACGAGGAACCCTAAATGACTCTTAAGTTTTTACAACTTTGTCTTATTCTCATATTGACATTTCAATTGACTTGTGAGAATAAGATTGAATAAAAATTGATAAATTACAATTTATTATTCTCACTTACCTAAAACTTTCCAAATGATTTAGGAAAATCATTCTCACCACCTTGATGTTCACTTCCTTACTCTTACTTGCTAAATTTAGTACTTTTATTATTGAGCATGCCTTGTGTTCATATTTAGTAGGAAATTGTGTTTTCCTCGCGCTTGTTATCTAGATGGGGGTATAATTCATCACCTTGTTTTCTTCATATTTTTTGGGCATGGAATGGGCATGGAACTTGCTTGACAATTACATCTTTCTTTTCAGTATTAATGTGCTTTCCATCCTCCCTCACTTGCTTTGATTTTGGAAAACATTCTTTCTTCTCACATTTGAGTGACATTGTAACATTGCACTTTGACCTTGCATTAATTCTCTTTCACCCCGACTTGTCGATTTGCTTTCTCCATTCAATTCTCTACATATGAAAATCCTTTATGAGCATAAGGTAATAGAATAAAACCATGCATAGGCTATGATATTGATGATAAAAACTACAATACATTACTTTGGAAACATTAATAACAGATCTGGTGCAGGTAACATAATTTTTTTATCTTTCATACATATGACAGAAAAAAAAACCGTTTCAGATGCACCTCTGTCTCTTTAATCTGGTTTGAATCTATCTTAGTTTAATATCAATAGAAATATATCACTGGTGATCATTAATCCTTTTATCCTCTACTTATGTTCAACCATTCATTTATACAACCTATGCCAATATTTATAACCAGAAGGAAAACATACAATCCGATACTCTGTTCTCACATTACTATGACAATGTCTAGATTCTCTAAAGAAAAAATCGATTTTATTTTACTAGGGAATGAATTTGTTGACAACAAAGCACAAGTAAACCTGATGCAATTTCCCCCTCTAAATTCTTATGCTATAGTCACATTTATGATTTGTATTGGTATACTACATATATATGACTACCCACCAAAGATATTTTTACACTGAGATCGCAGGAACAGAGAAAATAGATGCAAGAATACACTCAGAGAAAAATACCCACAATTTGAAGAGAAGCATTCGTTTACCAGAGTATTACAGTTTTGACAATGGAATGTTCACCCAACTCATTCGATCTTCTCACAACTCATCAATTTTCTATACCATTCATCTAGAACACTTTTTTTCTCTATCGATTAACATAAATCCACACCAACCACCAAGGCATACGATGAAGCTTTTAAACACAGAATATTACTCAATGAACTACTGGAAAAAGGAGGAAAATCAATTAATAGAAAAAACAATTATTTTTTTATACTTCCATACCACTCCCCATTTTCGATCTTCTTTAGTTCCAGATCGATTCTTGTACATAGTGAAGAACCTATTTTATCAAAAAAGGATGGATGAAATCCATTATTGTAAGAAAGAATCAATTCAACTCTACAACTGCTACCTATCAGTTTGCTTAAAAACAATGATTAGAGATTTGGTGGGAAAAATACTTTATTTCTCTAGCTAATTCTATGCTTAAGGGAACTCACTCTCTTAGTAAATTGGTTTGAACTTCTCAACCTTCTAGAGGTTATGTTTTTGGCTTTCAAGTGATGCTCTTGCATTAGACTCCAATGAATAGTTTGTTCATGGACTCCTGTCCATGAGGTCTTAAACATTGTTGTCGTTTTTCTATATGATTTTGGTAGTCATTCATGTAGCATATTCCACTGGATGATTGTCAATTGGCTTTAACTTGGATGGTTGTGAGGAATGATTGTTATCCTCTCCACCTGGGTTCAATTCCCATAAATAACATGAATAAATCTCATAATGAGTTTGTTGTAATGGATTTGAGCCTATATGTATTGGAAAGTTGCCTTTGATTCCATATTGAATAGCAAGGCAACTACTTTTTATGAGGAAAAAAAAATCTTCCACTAGATGATTCTTCCATTTAACCATATATTCATTGTATTACTTGTTCTTTTTTTTCTTAAACACTTTATTGTCCAAAATCTTCTCCATCTATAACTTCTCTATAATAGGTAACTTCCTCACCACTAAACTAGTTCAACTTTGCCACCATCAAGTTCATTTGCTGAATTTTCTTCTTCATCTTCTTTGTAATGATACAAATATGAAACATTGAAGATGGGTGAGATTCCAATATCATTTGGAAGCTCAATATCATAAGCATTAGCTGAAAAGTTCCTTGAAATTATGCAGGGTCCAATATTTTTTAAGTTTAACTTCTTATATTCTCCTCTCGTAAATCTTTCTTTTCCTAGATGTGATAAGAATAGATCTCCCACTTCAAAATTTACTTGTCTTCTTGTCAAATATTCCTTCTTCTTGTACCTATTGCTTCTTTCCTATAACTACTCTTTAACCTGCTCATTCAATGACTGCATGTTTGTAGAAAAGTATTCAGGATCAACACTCCTTAACTATACTTTTCCTATATTTATAAGCTCATAAATGCCTCTTAGGTGCATACCATACACAATTTGAAACGAAATCAACCTTGTGCTTATGTTAGATGATTCATTGTATGGAAATTCATCTTTTGGAAGAGATTTATCTCACTGTTTGGGTGCTCACTTACCAAACTTCTCAAGATGTTTCCCAAGCTCATGTTAACAAATTCAGTCTATCCATATGTTTGTGGATGATAGGTCGAGATGAAACAAAATACAATATTATTTGCATCACTTGTTTTATAACAAGGTACAAAACGTGTCATTTTATAAAATAGATGAAAAGTAAATAAATAAATGGAATAATTGCCTCTTTGAGTTCTAGGCAATCCCAAGACAAAATCCATACGACATCCCATGGTCTACTTGGTATTGGAATTGGTTGATACAAACTTGTGTTCTAATGTCTTCCTTTTGCATACTGGAAAATTCTACATTTCTCCACAAACGTCTTAACATCATACCTCATACCTAACCAAAAATAAAAGGAAATCAGTTGAGAACTAGTCTTATCATGTCCAAAATGACAAGCCAATATTCCACTATGTTCCTCTTGTAACAGATTGTCCCTCATTGAACACTTTGGGATACATAGTTGAATGCCTTTGAACAATAACTCTTCTTGTAGCATATACTCCATCCAAGGACTTCTATCTCTGTGTACTAGATTCTCACATGCTTCATAAGCCTCTTTGAAATATGGATATTCTTTATACATTTCTTTGAGATGTTCAAATACCATAACAATTACCTGGCATTCCTGCAAAATCAAACATCTTCTACTCAAAGCATCTACAATTTTGTTAGTGTGTCCACTGATATGCTTAAGAAAAAATCTAATTTTTTTGCATAAATTCTACCCATTTGGCATGTTTTTTATTCAACTTTTCCTATTTAGTGATAAATTGCAAAGCATGATTCACAATATATAAAATAAACTTCTTGGGCATGATATAATGTCTCCATTTCTTTAAATCTTGTATCACTGCATAAAACTCCTTATTATAGGAAGAATACTTATGTTTGGCTTCATTTAGTTTCTCATTGAAATAGGAAATAGGCTTCTCATATTGACTGAGAACGATACCAATGGCCATCCCACTTGCATCACACTTAACTTGAAATAGTTTATGAAAATATGAAAGAGATAAAATCAGTTTCTCATTGATCTTTCCTTTGATAATGTGAATCATTTTTCAGTTGATACTATCCACTTGAATGGTTGATGTTCCTTTTTAATGGTTTCAACAATTGGAACACATATACCACTAAAATTTCTAATGAATTTTCAGTGAAAACTTGCTAATCCATGAAACGTTCTTACCTCATAAATATTTCTTGAAGAAGGCCATTCAATGATAGCCTTAACTTTTTCAAGGTCCATCTTCAACCCATCTCAAGATATGAAAAATCCTAAGTAAATCAGCTCTTCCTTCATGGATGAACACTTCTTCATATTTATAAGAAGTTTTTCTTGCTACAATTTCTTCAAAACTAATTTCAAATGTCTGAGATGCTCTTCTCTTGACGAATTGTAGATCAAAATTTCATCCAAATAAACAATGACAAATTTTCCAATGAATTCTTTAAGAACTTCATTCAGTAATATCATAAATGTACTAGGTGAATTTTCCAAACCAAAAGGCATGAACAAGCACTCATATAGTTCATCTTTAGTCTTAAAAGAACTTTCCCACTCATTTCCCTCTCTTATCCTAATATGATGATAACCACTCTTCATATCTATCTTGGAAAATTACTTTGCACCACTTAAATAATCCATTAAATCATCCATAAAAGGTAATGAAAATCTATACCTAATTGTAATCTTATTTATGTATTGAGAATCAATGCACATTCTCCATCCTCCATCCTTATTCAAAATTAATATTATGGGCACAACACATGGGCTCAACACATGGGCTTAAAATTTATTTAGTAAACCCTTTGTCCAATAACTGCTATGCCTGATTTCTAATCTCATCATTCTCTTTAGGTGTCATCCTATATGTTTCCTTGTTTGAATAACTTTTTCTGGGAATCAAATCAATATGATGAATTATGCTTCTTACTGGTGTTAATTCATTAGGTAAGTCATCTACAACTATTTCAACAAGTTCATCTAACATCTTCTGAATTTATACATGCAGATTCATTAAATTTGTGCTTGTACGAACTAATTTTTTCTTGCCAATCAAAGAAAAGATTACCTCTTCTTCTTTAATTTGTTTCATAAATTGTTTTCCACTAACCATCAACACTTTAGGATTTTCGTGTTCTGTCACCCCTTATTCCTTCATTGGTATGAGTGTATTATCGTTCCCTTCTTTCACAAAGGTGTAAATATCTCTCCTTCCGTCATGCATTGCCTTTCTATCGTACTACTAGTGTCTACCCAACAAAATGTGACATACATCCATGGGCATGATGTCACACAATATCTTGCCTTTGTAGATGCCAATATGCAGTTCTCCTTCACATTATTCATTGACCAAAAGCTTATGTTCTTTATGCAACCAAGACAGCTTATATGGAGTAGGGTGTATAGTATTTTTCAAACCCAACTTTTCAACCACCTTTTTGGATACTAAATTGTTAGTTCTACCACTATGAATTACAACCTTACAAAACTTTCCTTTTACCTTGTAAACAATCCAGAATGATTTTTTTCTCTGTGTTGTTTCTTTGATCTCTTTATCCGGCTTCAACAAGACTCTCCTCGTCAATACATCCTCTCTGGTCTCTAGTGCATTCTCACATGTGGATGTCTCCTTATCTCCTTCCTCATCCTGAGCTATATGTGCACCCATGTTCCCCGAGGCCTCATTCTCCAAACAGTCTAATGATATATGTCTAATTTTACTGCACTTAAAACATTTAAGGTTCACTACCTCTACCTCTACCTCTTAGGTGAGGTATTCCTCTTCTAGAATCACTTCCTTTGAAAGATTGTCTTTGTTGGTTTGAGTTGTTGGCCTCCTCTTTCTGAGATGAAAACTTATCCTCTCCAACATGTTTCCCTCGACCTTTGACTATGCCTCGACTCCTTCCTTGGTGACTTTGTCTTCTAGTTAACTTTTCTTCAACCTTCAAAGAAAATTGGTATGAATATTCCACCGTGTTTGGATATGACAAAATTATCTCATATTGAATATCAAGCCTTAATCCATTGATATACCTAGAAAATTTTTCAGGGGTATCTTCCACATATCCAACTCTAATATTTACTTTATAAAATTCTTTAGTAAACTCTCTAACAAACATCGATCTCTATTTTAAATTCTGCATTTTCTCTAATAAATAAAGATGATAGTCTTTAGGTAAAAAATTACCTTTTAACTTAGTGACCATCCTATTCCAGTTTGTAATACTATTCTTCACCTTTCCTTTGTTTTTCCTCTCATCTACACACCATCCCACCAAAGAGCTGCATGACCTCTCATTAAGGTCACTGCAAACTTGAATCTCTTCTCTTCATCAACTTCTTCATAGTCAATGTACTTTTCCATGGTGCTCACCCAATCAACCAACTCCTTAGCATTAAAATTTTCTTCGTACATATGAACCTATATTTTGGGTCTAGAAATATCCCTTAAAACTTATCTGAGCACTCTTGTCTCTGCACCCTCTTCAACAAGATCAAATTCTTATTTTTGTTCTTTTTGTTTATCACTGACATATCCTATGTCAACATCATGTTGTTGATCTATTTCCATGGATTCTAGAGGCACTTGAAGACTTCTCACCTATTCAAGTAACTCTACATTCGTGACGAGTCTTCCTCGACCTTGGCCTATTCCATGGATTCTAAATTCCATCTCTTGACAAAGAAAACCTTCCATTTCTCTTACATGAAATAACTCCTTCCCTGATACCAAAAATGGTGCAAGTGATAGAAAATTTTACCTTTCATACATATGAGAGAAAAAAATAAAAGTAAAAAAAAAAAAAAAATATATATATATATATATATATATATTACAATATTTATAACCAAAAGGAAAAAATATAATCCGATACTCTATTCTCACATTACTATGACAAGGTCCGGATTTTTCAAAGGGAAAATCGATTTCAATTGACAAGGGAATGAATTTGTCGACAACTATTCAAAATTAAATCTGATGGAATTTCTACTTCTAAATTCTTATGTTACAGTCATGTATTTTTATTTGTATTGGCATATTTCAAATATATGAATACTCACCAAAGATATTTTTACGCTCATCTCATAGGAACAAAGCAATATGGATGCAAGAATACACTCAGTGAAACATGTTGGGTATGTGTTATATTCTTTGCATGACTAGATATAGTGTTTTCGTTGCACCTAGAACATGAGGGGGGGTGGGGTTAGAGGAGGGGATTTATCCCCTCCTACCTAGGGGGTTCATAATGGGGAAGATCCCCCATGTCTAGAGACAATGCCCCCAAAAAAATGTTTTTAACATTTTTTGTGTCTGTTTTTGGCGGTTTTTCGACACATGGTTTTCACCAATGGTTTTCTAATTTCGATTAATGAATTAAGGTTGTTGAGCAATCCGGGTCAATGAATTAGGGGTTTTGGATGCCATGAGATCCTATATATGTATTGTATTGTAAAAAATGAAGACAATGAATAGAATATTAGAGGTGTGACTCTAAATAGGTTGCTAGTTTTCCCGGTTTGGGTTTCCAGGGT
>ML782747.1:46909-60031 GCA_009831015.1 Picea engelmannii | reverse complement strand
ATAACCTTTGAGACCATCTTTATATCCAATAAAGATACATTTTTCAGCCTTCTTATCCAACTTACTCCTATTTTCCTTTGGAACATGAACATATGCATCGCAACCAAATACCTTAAGATGTGTGAGAGAAGGTTCCTTACCAGACCATACCTCTTGTGGAGTCTTGTTACCCAATGCTGATGAGGGTGATCTGTTGACCATATAACATGCAGTACCCATTGCCTCTGCCCATAATTCTTGCCCTATCCCGGCACCACTGAGCATGCACCTTGCTTTTTCCATCAGTGTCTTGTTCATGCTTTCCGCAACTCCATTCTGCTAAGGTGTATATGGAGTAGTCTTCTACCTTGCTATACCACACTTCTTACAGAATTCTTCAAATTCATTCCCGCAGAACTCTCCACCGTTATCTATCCTCAACACCTTAATTTGTTTCTCTGTTTGATTCTCAACAAGATCCTTAAACTCTTTAAACCTGTCAAAGACTTCATATTTCTTCCTGATAAAATATATCCAAGTTTTCCTCGAGAAGTCATCTATAAATGAGACATAGTACATAGATTTTCCCAATGATGGGATCGACACAGGTCAAAAGACATCACTGTGAACTAGATGTAAAATTCCTTCTGCCCTCATTGCACCAGAGGGGAATCTTACCCGATTCTACTTCCCATATAGACAATGTTCACAGAAATCAAAATCTAGAGAACAATTATACATACCTTCAACCATACCTTTACCGTGTAGTAGTCAAAGACCCTTCTCTCCGATATGCCCCAGTCTTTGATGCCACAACATAACCTTTTCTCCAGAGACTGTAGGAGTTCTTTCTTCTTCAACTTCAATATTAGGAACAATGGAGATATTACACCCATCACTAATAGTGCTCCCTAGCAGCTTATACAGAGTTCCAAACCAAACTCCCTTCATCAACACCATTGCTCCTCGAACCATCCTGCAAGTTCCCTTTTCAAAAATTGTTTTTACCCCAACATCTTCCATTTTTCTTATAGAAATCAAATTTATGGCCATATCTAGGATGTGTAGAACACCAGGCAGTGTTCTAATCCTTCCATCTATGAGTCTCAACTTGACCCTTCCTTTTCCTATGATTCTGGTTGTCAAATCATCACCCAAGAAAACATTACCTCCATCATACTTTTCATATTTGCAGAACCACTCCCTGTGGGGAGTCATATGAAAGGATGCACCTAATTCAATCAACCATGCTTCATGATCTGCATGTTTGCTTGAAGAGGCCAAGTACACATCCCCTCCTTCTTCCTTGGAGGTCTTTTCTTCTGTACAAGAAGATTCTTCAGATCCCTTCTTTCTCTCAACTTTGGATCTGCACTACTTCTTGTAGTGCCCTTCTTTTCCACACCTCCAACATACCCTTCCAAACTTTCCAGGAGATTTAGATCTACCCTTAGACTTAGATCTCCCACTTGAGAAATTAGATCTATTTCTTTCCTGGGAACATCCTCCTGCAAATAATGCGTCTATGCTATGTCCTTCCATATTCTTTCATCTCATCTCCTCCGACAACAAGGATGAGATCACTTCTTCAAACTTCAAAGAAGTTGTATTACTACCTATGTCCACAACTAGACTATCCCACGAGTCTGGTAAAGAACACAACAAATTGATACATTTATCTTCATCTAAAATTTTAATATCAACAGATACTAACTGACTTACCACAGTATTGAAGGCGCTCAAATGCTCTGCCACCGAGTTTCCATCTCTCATCCTCAAGTTATACAACTTCTTTCTCAGTAATAGTTTATTTACCAGGGACTTAGATTGATACAACTTCCCCAACTTTTCCCATAAATCCTTGGTTGTAGCTTCCTCTGACACATTCAGTAATACTAAATCGAAGAGACACAGTCGAATTGTGCTCTTTTCCTTTCGATCCATCTTTTTCCAGTCATCTGCAGAAGTTCCTGTAGGTGCAGTACCTGGATCTACCGCGATCCACTGATCTTTGTCCACCAAAATATCTTTCATCTTGAGATTCCATAGCTCAAATCTTTTCCCATTAAACTTCTCGATCTCCATCTTAGAATTGCTTGCCATTTCTTTTCACCTGAAAAACAATACCACAGATCTCCCACTGTAACAAGGCTTATCACAGTCCTGAGCCAAACCCTTGACGACAAAGGCGTCCCCCTGAAGCCAATAAATATCTGATACCAAATGTAAATTCTAACCTTGTACAATGTCTACTGTAAACAAATATTTAGAAAAGAATAGAAAAGATACAATGACAAATGCAAACATTACACAGAGATTTTTTCCCTGGAAACCCAAACCGGGAAAACCAACATATATTATATTCATACATTGTGTTACATTGTTTACAATACAATATACATATAGGAGCCAGTGACATCCAAAACCCTAACCCAATGACCTGGATTAGTCCAAAACCCTAATTCCTTAACCGAAAATAGAAAACCATCGGCAAAAAACCATGTGCCGAAAAACCACCTAAATATCATGTGGTCTCGGAAATATGTCGTCTCGGTGCGAAAAAAAATTTCGGGGCCGCTGCCCCCGAACTTCTGTGCAGGGGGTTCCACCCCCCTACACCCCCCTCTAACCCCCCTGTGTGCTTGACGCAAAAGATCAGACACTACTACTCGTGCAAAGAATATAACACATACCCAACACTCAGGGGGACACCTTTATGGTCATGGGTTTGGCTTGGGTATGTGATAAGCCTTGTTAAAGTTGGAGATCAACAATTTTGATTCTTCTTGTGAAAACAAGTGGTGAGTAGTTCAAAAATAGAGATCGAGAAATTTAATGGGAAAAGTTTTGAGTTGTGGAATCTTAAGACGAAATATCTGTTGGTGAAAAAATATCAGTGGATCATTATGGATCCAGGTACCATCCCTACAAGAACTTCAGTAGAAGACTGGAAAAAGTTGGATCAGAAGGAGAATAGGACAATCCGATTGTGTCTCTCAGATTCAGTATTACTGAATGTGTTAGGGAAAGCTATGAGCAATGATTTATGGAATAAGTTGGGGAGTTTGTATTAGTCTAAGTCCATGGTAAACAAACTATTCCTATGGAAGAAGTTGTATAACTTCAGGATGAAGGATGGAGACTTGGTGACAGAGCATTTGAACGCCTTCAATATAGTGGTAAGTCAATTATTATATGTTGATATTAGTATTTCCGATGAAGAAAAATGTATTAGTTTATTGTGTTATTTATTAGACTCGTGGGATAGTATGGTTGTGGCCATAGGTAGTAATACAACTACTTTAAGTTTCGATGATGTGGACTCATCCTTAATGTCAAAGGAGATGACGCGGAAGAACATGGAAGGACAGAGCACAACAACATTGTTGAAATAGGACATTCCTAGGAAAGAAATATATCTAAGTCCTCAAGTGGGAGATCTAAAGATAAGGGTATATCTAAAAATCCTAGAAAGTTTGTAAAGGTATGCTAGAGATGTGGAAAACAAGGGCACTACAAGAAGCAATGTAGATCCAAAAGTGTTGAGAGAGGGAAGGGATTTGATGATGCACCTTCTACAAAAGAAGAAGCTTCTTTCACCATATTTTATGGTACTATCAATCAACCTACCAAATTTATTTTCTGTTTGATTTTTTCATTAGATGTTTATTATTGTACCCTCTACCCTCAATCTATACAAAATTTATTGTTCTGTCGATTTTTTGAAGAGATGTTTATTTATTGCACAGTCAATCTAGATAAATGCAAGTTTATGTACACAACCAACCTTCTAGTATTATATGTATAAATACAAGTTTATCTCCATGATCATCGTACCATCTCTATTCATTGAAATATACTCTGTAATATACATCAGTTATTGTTTCTCAAAACTAACTCAGTCATTAAAAAATAAAATAGTCACTATAACCAAAGTCAAATAAAACATCGACAAAAGAAGGAGGGAATGTGTACTTGGATTCTTCAAGCACACATGCAGATCATGAGGCATGGTTGGTTGATTCAAGTGCATCCTTTCATTTGAATCCTCACAAGGAGTGGTTCTACGAATTTATCATTCAAATACAAATCATATTAATGTTCAATATCACTTTGTGAGAGACATGGTTGAAGAAAAGAAAGTGTTGTTTATGAAGGTGGACACTTTGAGGAATGTTGCAGATTCATTAACAAAATATGTGAGCATTATTGGTGTAGAGGATCTATGGTAATTGATGCCCTATATTATTGAATATGTAAACCTATAACCCCCTATATACAAATAAAATAACAAGTGGGAGAATGTTGGGAATGTCTTATATTCTTTGCATGACTAGATCTAGTGTTTGCATTGTGTCGGNGGGGGGGGGGGGTTAGAAGGGGGAGCGCTAGCCTCCCCATCCTCGGGGGGTTATAGGGGGGAAGAGACCTCCTATAAGGGAGGTGTATCCCCCCTGTCAGGGGGATTCCCAGGGGGGCGCAATCCCCCTTACACGAGGGTTTGAGGGAAACACCCTTGAAAAAAAATGGGTGTTTCTCGAAGTTTTTCGACACATGGTTTTCGTCGATGGTTTTCTAATTTTGGTTAAGGAATTAGGTTTGTTGATTAATCTGGGTCAATGGATTAGGGGTTTTAGATGCCACAAGACCTTATATATGTATTGTATTGTAAACAATGAAGGTGATAAATATAATATTAGAGGTGTGGCTCTAAACACATTGTCGACTTTCTCGGTTTGGGTTTCTAGGGTAAAACTCTCTATGTAATGTGTGTGTATGTGCCATTGTATCTTTTATATTTTTATTAAGAACCCATTTGTAGTAATTAATTGTACAATGCTAAAATCTACAAAACCTAACAATGATTTGAAGAGAATCATTCGTTTACTAGAGCATTATAGTTTGATGGTTTCTCTTTGACCATCAATATTCCTCGATTTTGACAATAGAATGTTGTCCCAACTTATTCGATCTCCTCACAATTCATCGATTTTCCATACCAATCATCTAGAACACATTTTCTCTCTGTCAATTAATATAAATCCACATCATCTACCAAGCCATACGATGAATCTTTTAAGCACATAATCTTACTCGATGAACTATTGGAAAAAGAAGGAAAATGAATGAACAAAAAATAAATTATTTTTTTATACATTGATACCACTCCCCATTTTCGATCTTCTTTAGTTCTAGATCGGTTCTTATACAAAGTGAAGAAAATATTTGATCAATATCCATTAAGGATGGATCCATTATTTTAAGAAAAAACCAAATCAACTCTATAATTGCTACTTATCATTCTGCTTAAAAAAAACGATTGCAGATTTGGTGGGGCAAATCCCTTATTTATCGAGTTAATTATATCCTTAAGGGAACCCAATCTCTTAGTAAATTGGTTTTACCTTCTATACATTCTAGAGGTCAGGTTTTTGAATTTTGACTGATGCTCCTGCATCAAGATCAAACAATAATACAACAAATTAATTATTGAGAAACTATGTGCTATGTTTACTATGATATATCATTGCTATAATAAGAATCTTCTCATTTTTATGACATGCAACAAAAAATATTTTACTTTGAATATGTTTTAGTGTAAATAGTATCCTTAACAAATAGCAGACCAAAACTACAAACTCAGTATACATCCATATTTTCATTTATATTGCTATACACAAAATATTATGGAGTTCAAAGTTATTAAAAGAAGACAATTGGAATAATTTACATCCCTTTGAGAGATGAGTTTATTACAACCATAATGCAAGTAATCTATAGCTTCTGCAACTCTACTAGCCTCTTTTAACCTTTCTTTCCATGGAATCACTAGTTTACCCTTTTCAACATGGAGGTTCTCCTCAATATTTCCTCTTGATACTTAACAACATTCCCTAACAAGTGCACAGTACTTAACCAACAATGTTGGTGACCCTCAAGAATTCTTCTTGTTTATGCCCAAAATCATTTGTCAAGATTCATGGAGTTTCATTTATTCTAGCACATACCTTTCTTCTTAGGCCAATAATATTATATTTTATTAAACGTTATATGTTTAAAATAAGAAATCTACCAATGTTGGAGGACTACCCAAATCTTGTAAGTATTGTACCATTCTTTCCCTTGTCATTGATAGAGAAAACATTGCTTAAAGTTGTATAAAATATATGATCATGTTGTAGATAGAATACCATATTGGTAGTAAGATGTCTTCTCAATAGCTCAAAAGTTGGTGTTTGAAGAGAACAATGAATATTATCCTTAACAATGAATGGTTCTTCTAAAGTGAATCCATCTCTATAGTTTGATCACCTTCTCCACTTTAGATTTAACTTCTACTCCATTATAGCTTTAAATTCTACTCTTATACAATATTGAAATTTGTCTTAACATAATCAATTCCCTTTTTAACTTCACCCTCCCCTAGTTAGGCTTCTTGAGAAGCTTTCTTTTAAAAAAAGAAAAATAGTAGCTCTCTTTCTTGTGTAGTTATGTTAGCTACATTTACCCTTGCTAAAATTTCCACCCCTCCAATTAGACTCAAAGGAAAACAAGACACAACCACACAAACCATTCTACATATTGTCTCCCATTTGGAATAACATTAAGGATGGTTTAGAATTTTTTTTTTCTACTACCGACATATAGACCCTTACATTTTCCCTACATTCATTTTTTCCAATGAAAAATGTGGTTTGCTTTTCTCCAATTTCATAGTTCTCTTCCACACTATTGGGACATAAATTTTCTAAATATGTAAAACAATCCTTATAAAGCTATTTCAATATCTACATTTCAAAACTCCTTTTAGGATAAATGTAGTAATATGGAAGCATGTGTTTTGGCCTATACACCACCATCCTTGAGCAACACTAGAAATAACACAACCAAACTACACAAGAATGGTTCCTCAATAGAACTCGTAAATGAAGATGAAAAAAATACATTTATAATATAGCTTACTATAACTAGTTGATGATGACTTGGATCTCCCTTTTTAGACTCACATAAAAATGGCAAGAGACATACAACTGCAATGCCTCCTTACCATATCACCAACCTTCCACCATATTCTACAAGAAGATATTTCATTGCAAATGGTAATTGGTGTGTTATCCATTATGATGTGTGAGGGCTCCTAACATTGAACCAAAAAACAATCTATCCTTGAGAAGGACCAAACCAATTGTGTGCATGATAACTCCATGATGAACAATGAGAACATTTCTACCATATATTTGGGAATATAAAGAGGAAACCACTAAGAGCCAAAGGCTTGAATGCTAAGGAAGCATTTTCTTGGCCTGTAGAAGAAAAAGTAGAAAGAAGGTTAAAAACAAGGAGAAATGCAGGAGAAAGAAGTATCTGTGCATTTTTAAGGGGGAGAGATGTTCTCCATGCAACTGCTAGCCACTACCCGATCAATAGGAGATGCAATCATTGTATTTCAGATACATATTAACTTGTAAGCATAACAATTTGGCTAACATTATTTTGTAGGGGAAGACTACCCATCCCAACATACACAACGATTTGGTTATGAAGAAAAGTTAGTGAAAGAACAATCAAGCATACATTTTTGAGCTAACACTTGGCAGGAATAATTTGTGCCAACATGCACAATTATTTACTTTGGAGACAGATCGAGAAAACAAATAATGAAATCAACTCAGAGCCACCATTTATCATTCAATCATTATATATGCATATTTGAAGGTAAATTGTTGAGACTGGGGTGAATATTCCTAGAAAATGAAACAAAATATTTTGGGGAAAGTATTGTGGTGAGCTTGAACGAGAGATTTTCATCCCACATGGTTCATTAGTAAAGGTAAATCATTTTTCATCCATTTGAAGCAAATTGTTGTCACAGAGATGCCATTTCACCTTGCTTACAAAAATTTTTGGTGGATGGTGGTGACAGGCAATGAAACACAAGCTACTTAGAGTCGAATTATCATCCTGGAGGCCCTGCATGAATGCAAACATTGTTGAATGAAAGAAATGCAAACATTTAAATGAGAAATGATTTCCGTGGAAAAAAACAAAGACAAAGCAAATATCAAATCCATCTTGACATAAACATTTAAATGCAATTCAAGATGTCAATGATCAACAAGTGACTTCAATGATTGGATGTGGAGTCATTTATTACCTTTATGGTCTTTAAAAGTGAGTGTATCATTCAATTAATAGAAGCAATTTCATGAAAAAAGCAAGATTGAACAAGTGAACAAGGGTCGCCTATATAATATTCTTACAAAAACTAATCACTTTAAGAAACATGCACTAATTTAGTCCAACAACTAAAGAAAATGGACATAATTAAAGCTTGATAGAACTTGTTAAATAATCAAAGCAATTTCAACAAGGAGACACACTAATCACTGTTAGAATAATGCATGACCTTGAAGTTAAGCCCAACCAATCAGGAAGATACAAAGAAACAAGAAATCATCATCTCAATAATCAATCAAATGAATTCAATGAAGCAGTAAGACCAAAGAGTAGAGAACACCCACATTGAACTATCCACATAGATCAATACAATCATAGATTTCATTCCTTATCAACACAAGTAGGTAGCATGTTAGAGTCATTCACAAGATTATATTGAGACTATAGTAATCATCATCAATTAACCATTCAATAAGGCTCCTTAGCATTCATGTGCAATTCAAATAATTAAGTTAGTAAGACAAACCAAACAAAAAAAACTGAAATCATGTGACAGTAAATCATATTAAAGGTCAAATCATATACAAATAAAAAGAAAAAGTTAATGAGACTTAAAAAAATTGAATGTCCCAAGTCCTTAAAGCCTAGGATCTATAAAGGCCTTAACATATCCTCAAATTAAAA
This sequence comes from Picea engelmannii, assembly GCA_009831015.1. NCBI lineage: Eukaryota > Viridiplantae > Streptophyta > Pinopsida > Pinales > Pinaceae > Picea > Picea engelmannii. The sequence continues at coordinate 51,190 of ML782747.1, read as the reverse complement.
CTAAAATGATTTAACACTTCTTTATATAAGAAATGACCAAACCTAAAATGAATAATTACTTAAAAAATTAGTGTTACAATGTATCATAGCAGAAAACTTCTTGCTTCCAAATATTTATATAGCATATTATTTCTCATACCACTTATAACCACATTATTGTGAAATGAAACATAATATTCGGTAACTAAGGCATTTGCTATGGTAACAAAACAAAATATGAAAGTAATGGCCATGTGTAAGAAAGTTCAAAAAATAACTAGAAGGTTAAAAAAAGGGCTCGTTGAGGTGGTGTGGGGATCATCAATTGATCATATTGGGCCTATGCATAAGTAAAAAGATGATTTATTAACTCTAAAAAAATACTGTTACCTATTTCCAATTCACATTTATGGCCAATAACATATACAATTACAAACTTCTTAGCGACTAAATACTTAAACTTATCTTTATCTTTAGATGGATCCATATTAGGCCTATGTGAATGTAAGTAATAACATAATTTATTAACTTTAAAAAAAAATATAGGTACTTATGTCTAGTTCACATTTATGACCAATCACATATAGAATTACAATCTTCGTTCACATTTATGACCAATCACATATAGAATTACAATCTTCTTAGCCCCTAAATATTTAAACTTGTGTTCAGATATATTTTTGTAAGTTTCATTTCAACGCTCTAGAATGATTAAATTAATTCTTGGTGGCTAGGAGAACATATCAGATTGAAATTGAAACCATGAAGAGCACGTTGAAAGTGGAAGCCTATAACACTTGCATTTTGAGCCTTTGTGGATTTTTTTTTTTAATAGTTACTCTATCTTTTCTTGGTATGACACTATAAAGAAAGCAAGACATACTTATAATACTACAAGGAGGAGAAGCGAAATGAGTCTCCCCTAATAAATAGTAACCAAATTTCAAATGATTCATTGTAAGAGGATAAATTCATAATATTAAAAATAATAAAAAATACATTAATTTTTTTTATATGAAAAATAGAAAAACAAAATTTTCAATTTTTTTATTAATTTAAAATATAAATGAAATTAAAAAATATAATTTTATAAATTAAAAATTATTATTTTTAATTACCAAAAAATAAAAATAACGATAAATTACAAAATTTATATTTAATGCATAACCCATCCACTATCAAAACTTTTTTAACCACAAATAACAATTAGCATGAACAACTTAAATTATAGAAAAAATTAAAAAACATGAATACAAAATTAAATTATGTGTTACACACACCACTTGTTAACATTATAGGTAGAATTGATGGAGAGATGTGAATACCACATGCTACTTTTCTTATAAAATTAGCATAAGAATTAGCATGAACAACTTAAAGTATAATTATATATAATTAATTATTATTAGTTGGCATCGCAGTTGACTTTCGCCTCAAACCACTTTCAAATTTATAAACTGTCCCTCTTTCTATTCATGTAAATACCGTCCCTTTTTAATCAAATTGAAATTAATTATATTTTTAATAAAACAAATTAATCAAATTAAAATTAATTATATTTTTAATAAAATAAATTAATCAAATTAAAATTAATTATATTTTTAATAAAATAAATTAATCAAATTAAAATTAATTATATTTTTAATAAAATAAATAAAAATATGATAAAGATTATTATTATTATTATTATTTTTATGTCATTTTAAGTTTTATGAAAATTTATAATTTTTTTTTATTCATCTTTCCACTGAAAATTAACTATTGAGCATATCATGACTCCGAGTATGTACTGTGTTTCATTATCGGTTTTCAAATTCAAGTTTCCAATTGGGAAACATGGACTAATACTTGGCAGCAAGAAAAGACAACAGTTTATGGATAAATTTTACGTTCTCAAGTTTAATTACAAAAAATTAACACCTAGTTTTAGGTCAATAGGAAAGTCAAATTCTTCTTTTAAACTATTTATTTGAGGCATACATAAGGGTTACCCGACCTTGAATTTCAAATTTAGGTAAGTAAAAATTTGATGATCATCATTTGTTTTTATTCTCCCATTTTTCCTAAATTTTTTATATTTGATCACCTGCCCAGAGTATGACCATAAGTTTTAGTTTTAGGAAGAGGAAAGTCAAATTCTAGCCTGTTATTTAAGTAAAAATTTGATGACGATCATTTGTTTTTATGCTCCCATTTTCCCTAAATGCTCTATATTTTATCACCTGCTCATCACCATAAGTTGTGGTGGTATCAGAGTAAACAACCATCGAGAGGTCGTTCTTGTTTTCATATTCCTTCTTTTGGTGGAACAAATGGTGGTGGTGTTAGGAGAGAAGAAATTGCATAGACTTGTGGGGTGATACTCAAAATAGAAATGGCTCTGCGGAACATAGGAGATGAGATGTGGGAAATGAGATAACTGGGCATTATTCATATAACCAATGATCAATGTTGAACAAAGATGAACAACACATAGAAACCGCGCTAACAGAAAGTCGAGAGTGGTGACATGGGCAGTGCCCCCCACCACATGATTGTGTCCACTTAATATATAAAAAATTCATTATTGTTTTGAAAAAGTAGATGCTCAATTTGGATTAAGGTGGGGTGGAAATTTGCACTGAATCTACCAAGTTCTGCTAACACATGTGAGTTGTCAATTAGATCTTAAAGATTTCTCACATTATCTTTAACTTTGGTAAATAATTATTTTAACTGTATTTAACAACCAAACTACATCACGACGAGTAACTTGACCATCCATTTTCGACATGAGACCAAGTTAGTAATAAACATAATAATTTAAATATAATGGAAACAATTAGAAAATGTCGAACATAAAAAATTCTGAATACATTTTTCCATCATTCCTTTTTATAATAGCATACTCTTTTCAATGGGAAAATGGGAATGATGAATTAAATTGATGGGTGAACATATAGGATGAGGTAATAAATAAAGGGATGAACATATAGCATGAATAAATAAATAAAGAGCATCGTTATGTTGTTAGTAAAGTTTGCATAGCGATTGCAATCAAATGATCTCCAATCACAACTATTTATTTGTATCAATCAACTTCCAAAATATGAAACAACAAGGAGACATGTTGCAACCCTCGTTGATGACCTTCAAGTTTGAATTCTGTGGCAACCCAGTGGAGGGAGACAAATTGTTCCCAGGCAATGGGGCCTCCACCTACTCAGAAAGACAATTGTGTCTTCCTTCTAGATTTTGAGGAGGACTGATGCCGACACCCTCCCTTCCTCACAACCCGCAGGTCGGAAGGTCCACGTTAGCACATGATATTTCCTCAAATCACGGCCCGAAGAACTCTAAGGCTCTTTTAATTCCCTATCGGGAAATCTGTGCCCATAGTAAACTCTTCACAGGATCCCCTCTTTACACTCGGGGGATCGGAATTCGCAACTTCGCGAGGTCAATGGTCGAGCGTTGGGCTCTCAAATCCTTGAAACCCAACAATAGTCAACACTGACCCTTTTCTTCCTATTGGGATTTTCCTTATCGCGATTTCGACACTCGCGATGTCGAACAGTTTGGTTCCCTGACTCCCGAATCCCGATATGCCGAAACTCCGACACACTCGTGTTCTCTGACTTTTCAACGGTCTTTTCTCTCCTGTTGGGATTTCAGACTTCGTTGTATCGCAAATCCTGATGTAAATATTTCAGGACTTCTCGCCATGAATCTCCAAAATAGTGTGCCACCTGCCTACCTCTCAGACCCTTGTGGCCCCCACCCTATTCTCTTAGCGTTTCGAGATATCGCGTAACGGAATATCGTGATTCCTATTGCTATGTTTACGGAGTTCAACCTACAAAAGCCCGATACATGTAACCATGTGTAAATCTGACGACTCTTGTGGCTCGGATTGATGGTCCTGGCCCTCCTGAGCTTAGAACCCTTCCGCACTTTCGCTGTAACTTCCCTGCTTCTCCGCGAGATCTAACGGCCCACAGAAATTCGCGTATTCTCCTCGGAGAACTCTGACCGTTCGTTCCTCCTTGACAATTCCTGCGAATGACCAAGTGTTCCTCTACAAATTGTCCACCTACGGCGCGAACTTACGATGCCTGCCAAACACTTCACGACACAAGATTCCGGTGCTTCTCGTTGGCGATTACTCGAAGGTCCTATACCTCCTGTGCTTTCCCACCTCTGAATCCTTTAGAAAACCTTGCATGCACTCCTTGCAACAACTTCATATACTTCCAAGTGTTGAATTCTTCGACTCTATGCACACCTGCAACAAAAGTCTCAAAATACTTCACTCTGGTTCGC
>ML782747.1:31486-46859 GCA_009831015.1 Picea engelmannii | reverse complement strand
CCACCTCTGAATCCTTTAGAAAACCTTGCATGCACTCCTTGCAACAACTTCATATACTTCCAAGTGTTGAATTCTTCGACTCTATGCACACCTGCAACAAAAGTCTCAAAATACTTCACTCTGGTTCGCAACCCTGAGACTCTACTTGGACTGCGCACTCCTTGCACGGCTCCTGTGCTCAACTGCACTTCTTCGTGAATGAGAACAAAAGTTAAACTACCTGAGCCCTTTGTCAACGCACTCCTTGCGGACGATTCGACTGCACTCCTTGCAGGAACTCTTGCTCAGATAGAGAAACAATTGAAACTCATTCCCACTTCCTTTCAGACTTCAAACTCAAACATGAAATCATATACATAGCATATAAAGCAAATGTATAATAGGAAGAAAACATTCATGAGCATATCATTCAACATACATACACAGAGAACAAACACGAAACCATGAATTTGAATCAAAGCTTTGTATTAATCCAAATATTTGTACATAGGTGTTCTTACACAGCTCTCTGCTTCTCTCTTCTATGCTCTTTCTCCTGATCTAATGTTACAATACACAATGAGGGTGTCTATATCTCGTTTCCCTCTTGCGCTCTAAACTGTCTAATCTAGAATTAAATTCTATCTACCTGCATTAACTACTTTAAATGCCTTCTACCTACTAAGGACGAGAGCGAATTTCTCAAGGTCCGTTTACATTATACAAGTGCGCTTTATTAAATTGCCACATTTATGTGTTTGCGCATCAACTCCAAGAGAAATTCAAAAATTGTGCTTGCGCTTGTCCAGCTGTCCTTCGCTTCCGTGCTGGCTCGATTGATGTTGGCGATGCTCCTCCATCATACTCTCTCACTGGAAAGTTTTCATGGGCTCCTGTCCATGAGCTCACGCACGGTCTGTCCATGCTTCTGTATCTCCGCTTCGTTCTCCCATCTGGCATATTCAATTGGATGATCCTTCCACTTGACCAGATACTCAAAGTATTGTTTTCGCCTGGTCTTCTTACTCACTCTCTTGTCCAGTATGTGCTCCATCTGGAGCTTCTCTGCAACTAGCATCTGCGTTGTCCATTGTATCATTGGTTGTTCATCTCCAGTCCCTGTTTCCTCAGCCTTATATGGGTACAAATCTGAGATGTTGAATATTGGAGAAATTCCGATCCCATTGGGTAATTCAATCTCGTAAGAATTTGTCCCAATTTTCTTCAAGACCTTACATGGCCCGATTTTCTTCATCTTCAGCTTATTATATGTTCCTCTTGGGAACCTTTCTTTCCTCAAATGTGCCAGAATCAAGTCACCAACCTCAAACTGAAGTTGTCTCTTGTGTTGATCGACTCTGCGTTTATATTCCTGGCTCGAATTCTACAATCGCTCCTTCACCTGGCTGTGAATTTCTTTCATCGCTTCTGTGAATTCTTCTACACTAGCACTCCTAGTCACATTCTGTTCTGAATTCCTCAATTCAGAAATTCCCCTTGGCTGCATGCCATAGACAACCTGAAATGGACTTTGCCCTGTGCTCCTATTCACTAAATCATTATAAGAAAACTCTGCCTGTGGCAATACGTTGTCCCACTGACTGTGGTTTTCTATCACCAGGCTCCTCAGTAAGTCTCCCAAACTTCTATTCACCACTTTTGTTTGTCCATCCGTCTGAGGATGATAAGCTGAACTAAATGACAAGTTAGTCCCCAGCTTCTTCTATAAGGTCCTCCAGAAATGCCCTATGAACTTGGTGTCTCGATCCGAAACTATGCTTCTTGGAAAACCATGAAGTCGAATGACCTCTTTGAAAAATAGATTCGCAATGTGAGTTGTGTCACTGGTTTTCTGACATGGAATGAAGTGTGCCATTTTGGAAAATCTATCCACCACCACAAAGATCGAATCACAACCCCTTTGTGTTCTTGGCAACCCCAATACAAAATCCATGCTAATCGCATCCCACGACTTCTCTGGTATGGGAAATGGTTGATAAAACCCCGCATTATGTTTCCTTCCCTTCGAATGCTAGAAAATTCTGCATCTGTCTATGAATCTCTTGACGTCTGCTCGCATTCTCGGCCAAAAATATGACTCATTCAACTTTCCGAACGTCTTTTCGTGACCAAAGTGCCCTGCCAATCCTCCACTGTGTTTCTCCTTCAACAAATTCTTCCTCATGGAGAATTTCAGAATACACAGTTGATTACCCTTAAATCGTAATCCTTCCTGGATCATGTATTCTATCCATTGGCTTCTATCTCTGAGAATTGTATTCTCAACTACTTCATACACCTCTTTAAAATCTTGATCATCTGCGTACATGTTCCTGAGATCATCAAAACCCAACGTTTTGACTTTGAACTCCTGCAATAGCAAACACTTCCTGCTCAAAGCATCAACAACTTTGTTAGCAGTACCATAAATATGTTTAATCACAAAAGTGAAATTCTACATATACTCAACCCATTTGACATGTCTCTGATTCAACTTTTCCTGTTGAGTCACATACTGTAGTGCATTGTTGTCTCTGTATAAGACAAACTCTTTCGGGATCAAGTAATGCCTCCATTTCTTTAATGCTTGTATGATAGCATAAAATTCCTTATCATAAGTGGAGTACTTCACTTTCGCCTCATTCAACTTCTCACTGAAGCATGCTATTGGCCTGTCTTCCTGACTTAAGACTGCCTTGATTGCAAATCCACTTGCATCGCATTTCACTTGAAATGTTTTTCGGAAATCCGGCAACACCAGAACTGGTCGTTCCGTGATCTTCCTCTTCAATAGATTAAAACTCTTTTCGGCCTCCTCTGTCCAGTGAAAAGACTTGTGTCTTTTCTTCACTGTGTCCATCATTGCTACACTAATTCCACTGAAATTCTTAATGAATTTTCGGTAGAAACTAGCCAATCCATGAAAACTTCTCACCTCAAAAATATTCTTCGGTTATGGCCAATTCTTGATTACCTCCACCTTATCTGGATCCATCCTTAACTCATTTGTTGAAATAAAAAATCCCAAGTAAATGAGATCTGTCTTCATGAATGAGGATTTCTTCATATTTATCAACAACTTCTCCTGTTGTAACCTCTACATCACTGTAGCCAAATGCTTCAGATGCTTTGCCACTGTTTTATTGAAAACCAGTATGTCATCTAAATACATAATGACAAATTTTCCGATGAACTCCCTCAGGACTTCGTTCATCAACCCCATGAAGGTACTTGGTGCATTTGTTAAGCCAAATGGCATAACAAACCATTCGTACAACCCTTCATTGGTTTTGAATGATGTCTTCCATTCATCACCTTCTCTCATGCGGATTTGATGATAAATGCTTTTCAAATCAATCTTTGAAAAATACTTTGCTCCACTCAAGCAATCCATTAGATCATCCATCCTCGGTAATGGAAATATGTACCTGATGGTTATCTTGTTGATCGCCCTCGAGTCAGTACACATCCTCCAGCCTCCATCTTTCTTTGGACTGAGTACTGTTGGAACAACACATAGACTCAAGCTTTCCTTGACCAAACCTTTATCCAACAAATCCTGGACTTGCCTTTTAACTTCTTCATTTTCTTATGGTGTCAATATGTACATGGATTTATTCAGCAAACTGGCTCCTGGTATGAGATCAATATGATGGTTCACACTTCTAATTGGTGGCAACGAATGAGGTAATTCGTCCACTACTATGTCAACGAACTCTTCCAGCAGTTCCTGAACTTCTTCGGGTAAATTATCCACCCTTGTGCTGGTCAAAACAATCTTCGATTTCCTGACCACAGTGAATTGTGGATCCTCCTTCTTCTTAACCTCTGTAAGAAGTTCCTTCCCACTCATGAGAAGTATAGTGTTTCTTACTTCCGGTTTCACCTCCTTATCCTTGATCAGAAGCAACATGTGTGTCCTCCCATTCTTCTCTAGGGTGTATGTGTTCATTCTCCCATCATGAATCACATTCCTGTCATATTGCCATGGTCTACCCAACAATAGATGACAAACATCCATAGGAATGACATCGCATAATATCTTATCATTAAATCCTCCTATCTTAAATTCAACTAAACATTGTTTAGTGACAGTTACCTGATGTCCTTTTTGTAGCCACGAAACTTGGTATGGGCTTGGATGATCAATCGTCTCCAGCAACAGCTTCTCTACCATCTCGGTTGAAACAAGATTATCTGTGCTACCACTATCTACAATGACCTTGTGTACCCTGTCCTTGGTCTTGCAAGAAGTCCAGAAAAGTCTGGTCCTTTGGACTGAACTCTCCACCTCCTTCTTTGGTGTCAAAAGGACTTTTCGCATCATCAACGATCTTCCGCCTTCAGCGTCTTCTACCTCAGCATCTCGCCTCTGTGCCTCGGCAATGTGAGTTTCTCCAATCTCTTTCTTTTTCTCTGGACACTCGTAAGACTTGTGCCCATTCTTTCCACATGTGAAGCATGTTATTACTCCACCTCTTCCTCTTCCTCTACCTCTAGTACGAGGAAAAGTGTTGTTGTCATCATAATCTCCTCTTTGCTCAGTATGCTATCCTCTCTGTTCAACATATTGCCCTCGTTGTGAGGTTCCACCTCTCTCAGTTCGAGTCTGAGGTTTCTTCCAGTCCTCCTTAGGCTTTTGATATTCATCCTGGGCAACTGATTTGCCTCTAGGCTGACTTCTGCCTCGGCCTCTTTGACCCTGCTTTCGGCTCAACTTCTCTTCAACTTTCAGAGCCATCTGATAAGCATCTTCCACCATTCGGATGGTTATCATGCTCATCTCATCCTGACTGTCATATCTTAGGCCATTCATATATCTGACAACTTTCTCATCATCGCTCTCCCGATGACCTGCCCTGATGTTCAGTTTATAGAATTCTTCAGTGTATTCTTTCACTGACATCAGCTTCTGTCTCAGGTTCTGCATTCTCCTGAACAGAGTAATTTGATAATCCTTGGGGATGAATTTTGCCTTCATCTTTGTGATCATTCTATCCTAGCTTTTGATCTTCTGCTTTCCCTTGCAGCGTCTGTTAGCTTGTAGTTCATCCCACCACAATGCTGCATGTCCCTTCAATCTTGTGATAGCATGCTTGCCTTTCTTGTCCTCTTCAACATCTTCATAGTCAAAGTATGTGTCTAGAGCTCTAATCCAGTCTAGAAGCTCCTCTACATCGAGATTTCCCTCATAAACTGGAATGTCCATTTTCCCTCTTGCACCCATCCTGGCAATTGCTCTGATCAAACGTTCGTTTGATGCATCTTCAGCTGCAACTTCTTCTTCAGGTTCAGCCTCAATCTCACTTTCGGAATCACTAAGATCCCCAGCACTGACTGTGCATCTTTGTGTTGTCTCCATGTCTTTGAGTCTTGCTCTTAGATCACGCATCTCTCTCTCCATGGCTGGATCTATCATCTGCCTGCCCCTTCTTCTCGGCATTTCCCTATCCTCTGGTGGATCGGGTGATTGTCTATCTCTTCTCCTCAGCGGCATGGTGAAATCTCTTTCCTTCTCAGCTACAGAAAGCAAAGAACCTTTCTGTGCTCTGATACCAGATGATGCTGACGCCCCCCCTTCCTCACAACCTACAGGTCGGAAGGTCCACGTCAGCATAGGATCTTTCCTCAAATCATGGCTCGAAGAACTCTAAGGCTCTTTTAATTCCCTATCGGGAAATCTGCGCCCATAATAAACTCTTCATAGGATCCCCTCTTTACACTCAGGGGATCGAACTTCGCAACTTCACGAGGTCAGTGGTCAAGCGTTGGCCTCTCGAATCCATGAAACCTGACAATAGTCAATGCTGACCCTTTTCTTCCTGTCGGGATTTTCCTTATCGCGATTTCAACACTCGTGATGTCGAACAGTTTGGTTCCCCAACTCCCGAATCCCGATATGCCGAAAATCCGACACACTCGCGTGCTATGAATTTTCAATGGTCCTTTCTCTCTTGTCAGGATTTCAGACTTCTCCGTATCGCAAATCCTGATGTAAATATTTCATGACTTTTTTCCACGAATCTCCGAAATAGTGTGCCACCTGCCTACCTCTTAGACCCTTGTGGCCCCCACCCTGTTCTCTTAACCTTTCGGGATATCGCGTATCAGAATATCGTGATTCTTGTTGCTATGTTTACGGAGTTCAACCTATGAAACCCCGATACACGTAACCATGTGTAAATCCGATGGCTCTTGTGGCTCGGATCGATGGTCTTGGTCGTCCTGAGCTTAGAACCCTTCTGTGCTTTCACTGTAACTTCCCTGCTTCTCCGTGAGATCTAACGACCCACAAAAATTCGCGTATTCTCCTTGGAGAACTCTGACCGTCCGTTCCTCCTTGACGATTCCTGCGAATGACCAAGTGTTCCTCTACAAACTATCCACCTACGGTGCGAACTTACGACGCCTGCCAAACACTCCACGACACAAGCTTTCGATGCTTCTCGTTGGCGATTACTCGAAGGTCCTATACCTCCTGAGCTTTCCCACCTTTGAATCCTTCAGAAAACCTTGCATGCACTCCTTGCCACAACTTCAAATACTTCCAAGTGCTGAATTCTTCGACTCTGCGCATACCTGCAACAAAAGTCTCAAAATACTTCACTCCGGTTCGCAACCCTAAGACTCTACTTGGCCTGCGCACTCCTTGCACAGCTCCTGTGCTCAACTACACTTCTTCGTGAATGAGAACAAAAGCTAAAATACCTGAGCCCTTTGTCAATGCACTCCTTGCGGACGATTTGACTACACTGCTTGCAAGAACTCTTGCTCAGATAGAGAAACAATTGAAACTCATTCCCACTTCCTTTCAGACTTCAAACTCAAACATGAAATCATATACACAACATATAAAGAAAATGTATAATAGGAAGCAAACATTCATGAGCATATCATTCAACATACATACACAGAGAACAAGCACGAAACCATGAATTTGAATCAAAGCTTTGTATTAATCCAAATATCTATACATGGGTGTTCTCACACAGCTCTCTGCTTCTCTCTTCTATGCTCTTCTTCATGATCTAATGTTACAATACACAATGAGGGTGTCTATATCTCGTTTCCCTCTTGCGCTCTAAATTGTCTAATCTAGAATTAAATTCTATCTACCTGCATTAACTACTTTAAATGCCTTCTACCTACTAAGGACGAGAGAGCATTGCTCAAGGTCCGTTTACATTATACAAGTGCGCTTCATTAAATTGCCACATTTATGTGTTCGCGCATCAACTCCAAGAGAAATTCAAAAATTGTGCTGGCGCTTGTCCAGCCGTCCTTCGCTTCCACGCTGGCTTTCTTGATGTTGGCGATGCTCTTGCATCAAGGACTCGGTTTAAGGTTCGAAAGTGTTTCCTATCAATTCATTGTTCCACTAAGGATGCCAACGTGACTTGAAACCGCGATCTCATTAGGTGTAGGAGGAGGCTGATTCCTGGACGATTTTTTTAACAATAGAGGGGAAACAAAAAGGATCAATTCATTTATTTCTTATTCCAGTAGCATTGCAAATAACTTGGAGCAGAGAAACAACACCAATTCTCTCGAAAGAGACATTGTTTTGTGATCTCCATGCAATGTCATGTTATACAATTATGCAATTATACAACATTTTCCATATCCATTATATTGAACATACAAATTATGAATTTTTTTCTTCTTTTTTCTTTGTGTACAATGAAAATGTCCGGGTCATATCTCAGTTTTTTGAAATTTTGAGTGCATTCCGCGATCTATACCTACTTGCAAAAAAATCAATCCAAGTGGTATATTTGGTTATGGTGTAGATCATCTGGGCTTTTAACTTTTGTTGCAACAAGTCATGTTTAAAAATGACAACTTTTATAATGATAATCTATGATTTTGTTTTGGATGTTTTGTAAACTATGAATATCTCTAACATGGATTGATTTAAATGTGTTTGACATATGATGAATTACATTGGGGAAATTTCGAAATGGATTTTTGATACTTGTCTATCAATTGATCTGTGGTTGTGTCTTGTTTTGCTGCTTTTAGCAGCTAGGAGAGAGATTGGTATGTTCTGTGTAGGGTTTTTTCATTGTTATATGAAATAGTTGGATGAATTTTGTTACAGATAAATTGATCTCCAAAAGCACTTGAAATACGACATATTTAGAGCATGGTTGTGATAAATTTCTCATATCGTATAAGGGGCATTCATACCCTCATTGGTGATGATACCTTTTTTTGTCAAGGAAAAGTTTCATTCCGTGCATTCTTTTTTTAAAAATTCAATGAATTGGGTCATTTTAAAAGGATTAAACCCTCTGCAACAAAGTTACAAGTCAAAGTTATCAACATCGGATTAAAACTCTAATTTTCCTCTCAAATTATATTTTGTAGAAAATAGGTTTTCAAAATTGTAATGAAGATTTTATCGAACTTCTTCCATTGGATAAAGTTCGTCCCAGAGGTAGAATCAATTTCTACCTACTTAATAAAAAAATACAAGTGCCTTTTATCTAAGGCTTAAATTTCTATCTCTTTTTGGCTCTTAACATAGTTATCTTCACGACCTTGCTTTTGAAGAGCTGATAGGTTGCCCCAAATTTTCAATCTCTATTTTCAATCATTTTAATACTAAAAGGTTTAGTCTTTTTTTTTAAATGTACAAAAATCCATCCAAATATCCTATCAATTTTTTTTTTAAATTCTAAAAACAAACCTAATACTTATGTGTATTTTATTGAAGACATAATTTTCCATAATAGAATACTATGTTTAGTATTTTATTATGAGGAATTATCAAATTCATAATAAAAACTTAAAAACTCTCATCGATTTACTTAGTCATTTCCATTCACCGGCTTAGAAATATGTAGTATATATAATTAATTATATATATAATCGACTGTTGTTCAATATATATATATATATATAATCGGCAGTGGATATCCACCACCACCACGGCAGTATGTCAACGCATATATATAATCGGCGGTAGGTCAACATATATAATTATATCAAGTGGTGTGTAAACATATATAATTTAATAATCCACCACCACTGCTAGCACCGCAGCGGCGGTATGTCAACATATATAAAATCCTCCACCACCAAGGCAGTATGTCAACATATATATAATCGGCGGTAGGTCAACATATATAATTATAACAAGTGTTGTGTAACATATATAATTTAATTTCTTATTCTTGTTTTCTAATTTCTTATTCAAATTTTATAAGAAAAGGAATATGTGGTATTCACATCTCTCCATCAATTCTACCTCTAATGTTAACAAGTCTAATGTTAACAAGTGGTATGTCAACACATATAACTTAATTTCGTATTCTTGTTTTTTAATTTAAGTTGGTGATATTAATTGTTATTTATGGTTAAAAAGGTTTTGATAGTAAATGGGTTATGCATCTAAATGTAAATTTTGTAGTTTATAAAAATTATATATATATATATATATATATATATATATATATATCACATGTTAATAATATGATGACGATGTGATGATGATGATGAAGATGATGATGACAACGATGACGACAACGATGTTATAATGATGATAATAACGACGACGACGAGGATGATGGTGACACCAATGACAATGACAACCATGTGATGATGATGACGATAACGATAACGATGATGACAACGACAATGTTATGATGACGATGATAATTATATATGTTGGCATACCACTTGTTAACATTATTATTATTGATGATGATAATGACAACGACAACGGCGACATAATTATATATGTTGACATATCACTCGTTAGTATTATATATAATGATCCCAAAGGGGTTGGACCCAATAGTGGAAAGCGAGTATTTTTTCACCATGGCGCAAGGTTCAATTTCAAAGCCCACCCCCGTGTCATTCAATTTTGAACTTCACAAAATAGAAATAGAGGTCTCGATCACAGGAGTTTTCCTTTGTGGCTAGGGTTTACCCTAGCTGCCACCTTATCCAGGTTTGCTTCACCACCATCTTCTCAAAAATCTTGTTATTGCAGCACGTGGTCCGTGTGGGCACTCTGAATCTGAGTTTCCCTATGTCGTTGTGTGTGATCCAAGAGAAGGTTTTCCTCTTTTTCATTCTTGCAGGCTGCATCGTTTGTTTCTTCAATGATGGGTGCTAAAATATCAGATGATATAGAGACATTTCACATTGTGGTCCAGTCTTTGAACCTCCAGAACAAAATATCGCCTCAATCCAATCGATTTGTCAATCGATTTGAAGATATTCCGCATATGAAGTTCTGATCCCTGGAACCCTAAAGATCATCTCTCTTTTTTGGTGCACGTGCTCTGGTGGGCAAGTTTAATGGGTTATGGCCAAATCCAAAGGTTGTGGAATGTTGGGTATCATAGTTTTGGTGCTCTAATATCACAGGTATGGTAAGATCTTTTGTTGTAGGCTAGGATTATTTTATTTTTACTTTTTCCAGCAAATTTGAGAGGGATATAATTTTCCACTCTAGCCCATATTTTATGGAATCTAGGGGTATGTTTCTCTCCCCATGGTCTTTATATTTCAATCCATAAGCTAGAATCTCTACAGCCCCGGTGTGGGTAAGAATTCCTTATCTTCCTTTAATTTTCTAGGAAGAGAACTATCTTAGAGCCATTGGGAATAAATTGAACAAATATATTGATCGAGTAGAGCCAAAAGGAAACTGGTATTCCCATGTGAGAATCTGTGTGGAGGTAGATTTGGAGAAGTGTTTATCAGAGGTAATACAAATCAAAATCGATGAATGGATTTTTCGATAGCCTCTTGACTACGAACAAATTCTATTCAAGTTCCACATTTTTGATGATCACAGACACTTTTCTAAAAATTCACGAAAAATGTAGCAATGTCAGTCACCCCCAATAAAAGAATTCGAGTTTAAAACAGTCACAAGAAAACGTAGGAATCCACAACGTAAGGGGATGCCCTAACTAAGAAAACCTCAAGGGAGTTTGCAAACTAACCAGTTCAGAGCCCTTGAAGATCTAGGTGATGCAAAAATTCTAGAAGAATAGTGGAAGGATCCGAGATCTCTCACTTCCAAAGGTTTTGATCGCCCTCCAGAGGAACTAATAATCATCCCAAAATAAGACAAGAAGGAAGTTGATTCAACAACATAAGAAGAAGAAGATGACCACTGAGAAGCCGAGGAAAAATATGGAGAAGATAGCAAGGACAATGCAAAAGAAGATGGTGAAAATTGTGAGGAATCAAAGGAGGAAGAAGTGGAAGTTGTAGAAGTAAAAGCAACAAAAAATAATCCAGGTCAAGGGGATTCAGTTCCAAAAATATCCTCTCATTTTGACCCTGCTAAACCCTTTTCTTTTGTTGATTCTCCGAAAAATTATGCACCAAATCCAACCCCCCCTCCCTTACAAGGGGAAGGAGTTCTAAAAAGGAACATGTAGCTCATGGAGAAGGAAATATTAAAATTCTAGTAAGTGAAGCATTTGATCTTTTGCAGCTGTGTTGGGTTAGAGAAAGTTCCATACATTATTTTTTTTTTTTTTGTGTAAACCTTTGTCAAGTTTGTCAGAATCTATTAGTGCTCACAAAAATTTGGTACAAGAAATAGGAAAGTGTTTGTTTTCACCTCCATATGTCACGGAAGTTTGAAGAATATCAAATTATCTATACTTCACAACAAGAGACTTTTTATTCTCTTGAATTCCATGCATCTCTTTTTTTTATCAACTTTGTTGCAACTTCCTTTTGAATAAAAATATACCTATTTTTGTTAAAAAAAAACCATTATAGATGATGATGATTGTCGAAATCGACGAGCTTTCAAATTTTGATTTATTATTTTACTTTTGATGACGATGATGATGATGATCATCATTTTCTTAGCTTGCAACATTTTTATTATGATTGTCAAAATCGATGAGCTTTCAAATTTGGATTTATTATTTTACTTTGGAGGGAATTAATAAATTAACGACAACGCTAATGATAATCCAGTTAGAATTGATGATGGTGGTGGTGGTCCAGTAAAAAATAATAAATGGAATATGATCATAGGGATGGTGGTGGTGGTCCAGTGAGAATTAAAAAATGGAGGAAAATAATAAATTAATAATGATGGTGGTGGTGATCCAACAAGGTCATTTTTTTTTTATTGGACCTTAAGAAGGGTAAGGAATTACTTGGATTTCTTTAGAATTTTATTTATGTGGTCAAAAAGTAGTAAGAGAAGTGTTTGAAGATCAACATAGTTTTGAGTAGTTTTAATAAGTTAGAATAGTTTTAAGTTTTGATGAGTTAGAAAGTTAGCAAGGTCTGTGTTGTGATAAACATTTAGAAATTGCGATCTAATATGGGTATATGTGTTTTCATATTCAACCTTATTAGTGTCACAAAGATGACAAATTCTTTCGACCCATGGTGTTTTATGAATTGTCCAACCTACAATTTCACTATGGAGCTCATGAGAGTTTGTTCTTATTTTGGCAATGTTTATTTTCTTCTTTACCCTAGTAAAAAATTTAGACACTTTTGATCTTCTAAATTAGGGTTGATCACCTCCTTACGGTATCGTAATTTTCTTTTATCCTCTAAATCTTTATAGTGTCACAATTTCTCCTTAAATTGAGATGTTGTAATATTTTTAATATTATCATTATTATGCATAATGACCTTTTTATTTATTCTCCATTGATTTAACCAAGACTTTTCATCTTCAATCCATCCTTGTTTGAGTAGCAGGTGTTTTTGGCTACTGTTTGAAGCAAATTCGGGAAAGGATTGCTTCTATGAGGAGGATAAGAGAGAGTGTATTCCCTTTAATTTTGAGAATATAAGTTATGAAATTATTTTTATAATGCATCCCCAAACTTCACATTCATATAAGATGAGAAGAGTAAGTAACAAAAGTCTCAAATAATTTATTATTTTTAAAATGTCAATGAGTGACATTTTTAAAATAAACTAAAATCTTTAAAAACAAAATTTTAGAATCCAAATTCTTATCAATTAAATAAAATTATAATTTGCAAAATTCCTATTAATTCTATACATAAATTTTGGGTAAATAAAATTTGAATTTATACACTTATTAAATCACTCATTTCTATTTTTTTAATTTGAGTGGTTAACTTCTATTAAAAAAAATGGTCCAAAGTGAAAACAAGAATCCAAACTGTTATTTCAAAGGTATTTATGTAACACACAAATTCTTCCTCGAAAATTGAAGTAACAAGTAAAAAGAAAGTTTCAAATTATTATTTCCAAGCTGTGGACAAAACAACTGTTGATTGATTATTTTCTTTCTTTATTAAAGCCTTGATCTGATCTGGATAAGGACATTCTTTAATAACAATTCTTTTCCTTATTAAGGCCTTGATCTGGATAAGGACATTCTTTAATAACAATTCAATCCTTTTTATGTAGGATAAAAATTATTTAAAATGGAGCATTTTCTCATTCATTAGAAAATTTGATAGAAAATTTAAGTGTCCGTCATAAGGCATAATACCTCCATTCTAGCAGCATTGAATTTTGTATGGTTGTCCAATGTGAAAGTAATGCAAATACTGCTTTGAAGGTATTTGAAGCCACCCAAAATCTTAAAATAATTTTATGTGGAATAATCTTAAAATAAGAAAACTATTAAAAGTTTAGGAAGATTGGTATTATAACAGATATTTTGAAATTAATCTTTTTATTGTGAGGTTAAGCCATATATTTTAAGACAAATCATTTTTTGAATCATCCACGGTTTAATATCACAAAATAATAAATTTCTTCATCATGGTTCTTTTAGGATTTGAACTTGTGACCTCTTAAGAGGAAACACATATTCTTAACCATTAAGCCCACTCAAACTGTATTATTAACCTACATCCATTTTAATTTAAAATAGCTAACCTACATCATTTTAATTTAAAATAAAATTTATTAAACACTCTTTTATTAAATAGTAATTATAATAAAAAATATTTTTGATCTTTTATATTAAAGATAATGATCTCTTTTATAGTATTAATACATTTAAATGTCTTTTCATGTACTCTACTTTAATAATTAATTCCTTACATTTTAATAGTTAGCATTATTCTTTTTTATAAATAAAATTTATTAAACATTTTTAAAAAATAAGAGTACAAATTTATAAGTATTAAGATAAAATTATAATATTTTTTTAAGATGGTTATTAAGTTCTATTAGGATTTATTTTATAATTAATTCATTATATTTTAATAGTTAGCCTTATTCTTTTTTATAAATAAGATTTATTAAACATTTTTAAAAAATAAAAGAGTACAAATTTATAAGTATTAAGATAAAACCCCGGATGGGGTGACACGAGGTGAGGTTAGCGAGGGGAGGTGGCAAACAGAGGTGACGAGGGGGGGAGGGGGGCCTTTAATACCGACCCTCCCTACACACTCCACAATTCAAGTCGGGCGGCAGCTCAGACCACCTCCGTAGCATGATGAGATCCTACACGAGCGCTCCTGGTCCGGCCAGCCAGAGCATTAAGCTCCTGGCTTTAATGGCGATTATTGCGATTTATCCGCCCATCAGTCCTCTTGGGTGTTTCATTGTGACCAAACAGTTTCCGGTGCAGCGAAGCTGCCATCCCGTTCTCGGCGACTTGGTTTTAACCTCTGTCTCAGGCATGCCACGGCTGAGGGGAAGGCCACGTAGGGGGGCGAGCTGGTATGCCGCTGCCTCCAGACGAAAACGACAACGAGAATTTCAAGCCGCGGTAACTCTAGCCAGACGGAGACGTAGGCGGGCAATCCTCACAGCAGATTCACCTCCTGGCACAACTGTGGAAGAAGACTCAAGCGCTCAGCTCCCTCCAGATTTCTCGGCAACGAAAATGGTCACCTTCCCTGATGATTGGGACCCCCTCACCCGATCCTTTCGCACTGGAATTACTCCCCGGGGCAGGACCTCCTTCGACTCCTGTGCGACAGCTCCCTCGGACCCAGGCACCGAAAGTTGCTTCATCGAGGAGGAGAAGTGGAAGGACGCCGAGGTAGTCAAGGCCACTGATGCAGCCAAGGATACTGGATGTTTGGGACGCGACGACATGCATGCGAGGCCGCCCTCACCTCCTCCTCTTCTCCCGGAACAACTGCAACTCATATTTGAAATGAGAAGTCTGGTCGAAGATCAAATCTACTGCGTGGTTTGCACAAGCCAACGTCTGGATATGCTTTATGCGGCTTATTCCACCGACACGCCCAAGCATCTATGTCCTACCTGCGCCCAACCTTTTGCTATACCAGTTCGTGCACCAGCAACGAAGGACGGCAAGGCGAACACTGGTTAATAGGTTTTCGAGTTTACATGCTTTTCTCCATGTTTGCTACTGTATTTTCTCAGGACTACAGTCCTCTAGGAGTTAATTTGGTTAGCCTTAGTAACTGTATTTTCAAAC
>ML782747.1:19798-31067 GCA_009831015.1 Picea engelmannii | reverse complement strand
CCAGGTGTCCTGGTTTCCTCTACAGGCAGGACACCTGGCTCCTATGTGTCATGTATCCACCTTTTTGGATGAAGTTTTAATATGAAAGGTTCCACTTTTACTTAAAAAAAAAAAAGTATTAAGATAAAATTATAATATTTTTTTTTAAGATGGTTATTAAGTTTTATTAGGATTTATTTTAATTTTTTTAAATTTTTTTTAAGAATGAATTATTTCTTTATTTTAAAATTTTATTGATGTTCAAAAATTTTGAAAAAACATTTTTATATAATTATAGTTTTGATAAATTAAAAAACTAAAATTATTATTATTATTATTATTATTGATAATTTTATTATTTTATAGTTTTAGTTTTTCAATTTAAATTTAAAAAATTATATATTAAAATAAAATATTATTTAAATAATTTTAATCAATACAATTTAAGTGGATTTAATAGTTAAAAACATGTGTTTCTTCCTAAAAAAACATACACCTTTCTATGGAGAAATTTCATATCTAACTTTAAAATTAAATTATTATTATTAAATATAATAATAAATTTTAATTTATAAGATAAAAACAAACCTTTCACATATATTTTCTAACAATATAATAGTTTATATTTTCTAATAATATAATAATTTAGTTTTCAAACACCCTATACAAATAAATTATATAATAATTTAGTTTTCACACACCACATATATTTTCTAACAATATAATAGTTTATATTTTCTAATAATATAATAATTTAGTTTTCAAACACCCTATACAAATAAATTATATAATAATTTAGTTTTCACACACCCCTATACGAATGAAGAAAAGTAGGTTTGATGTGTGTGGAGTATAATAATGTTTCTCATATAATTAAACAACTCATATAATAAACAAGAAGGTCAAGATTGAATAGACAACTATTTGCAAGCTGGGGGATTGGCCCTTGAAAAGGATATGGATGACTGGTTTGTTTGCCTGAGTTTGCCATTCATGATATGGATGACTGGTTTGTTTTACTGAGTTTGCCATTTATGTTTTATTTTGTTGGCTGTCCATTTTTTGGGATTGGATGGAAGTAGGTGACTGACCAAAAGAATCATAAATTCACATCGCTTGATTATTATGATTGTTGCCAATTTTTCTTGGATCAAATATATGGAAAATCTTAACACTTCATAGAAATGTTATTATAAGAATTATGAAATGTATAGATGGAGTTCTGTAGATTGTCCAAAATAAGAGCAATAAAATGAAATCATAAAATTCTGGTGGTTATATTCTTATATTTTATAGCTATAGACATTCTGCATTATTTTATATTTTGAAATTGTAAAATTTATCAAACATAATTATATTTTGAAATTTGTTAATAATTTTAATAATATGTAAAAACATTTTCTATATTTTGAAATGAATATGAAAATTTAAATTCTTTAAGTAAGACTTGAAACTGTTTTTGATTGGTTCAAAGCTTGTCTTTCTCTAACTTAAGGAAACATGTTAACCACTCTAGAACCAGAGGCATCTAGCATGAGTGGAAGTATGCCCCTTATGGACTACCAACAACTTATTTAAGGTGGCATGCTTTTCCTTGAATAATAGTGATGAATCAGCCTATATTCATGAATAGTAACCAATGATAACTATCCTCACTGCTAATTAACAACTGAGTTATAATAGGTTTTACTTCCCTAAAAAGCAACCAAAGTCTTCAATAAACTACTATCAACTAAATAGTGTTGCAAGATATCATACATAAACCCTCCAAACTTCGAAATATATAGATAGTGTGTTAGTTCTCTTATTTTGGTTGTGAGAGCAAACAACTATTTTGGTTCTTTGTTAATTTAAGTTTTGTATAGTATCTATCCATTTGAATTTAATTGGATTGTAGATTAACGCATTTAACGGGCATGAATCAAAGTGAACTTAAATTTGTTTCAATTAGAACTTCTAACAAGCATGTAACAAAGTCAACAATTAACTTGACTTTGTTACATGAGGATTGGATGGACAGAATCTGCAATTCTCTATCACAATGTCACTTTACATTGTATCTTCTCGTTGCTTGACAACTTTCTAATTTCTATGAAAAACTCAGATAGTGTTAGTGAGACACAACATGGGAGGCGTTAGCTTAGCCCGTGGATCTGAAGATTTCTCACATATCATTGCGGTAGCAATGTATGTCTGTGCTCTTATGTTTCGGGGTGGAGAATCCATGCAGCGGGAAAAAGAGATTTTAAGGATTTTAGATCTTACATAGATATACTTAATAAAATATAAATATAGATATAATTGAGAGTGATTGATTGCCTCTGTAGATCGAGCTTGACAGATACTTTCTTGAGAAGATGGAATTTAACTTTGGTAATGGAATTAGAGAACCTCTAACATTTGGACTAGTGCTTAGAAAATTTTAGAAGGATTTCTTCTACGGTACAACCTCGACATTGGTAAGCGCATTGATAACCATTAATTATTTATCCATTAATATTTGGAAGGAGTATTACTAAATATAATTTAACGTTGAAAGGATGCCACTTTGCCTTCTCTATTACTCTGACCATTTCCATTACTCCGACCATTTCCAAGCAAGATAATGATGAACATGATCTTGAAGACCAGAGAAGAGCGCTATGGGGTTGTTCCAAGATTTTACGTCAAAACCATTGAAGATAACACATTCTCTCTCGCCAAACAAGAAGAGCTCATTGCCATTTCACCACCAGAGAAGGTTTACAGTATTGACTCGGACCATAGTCCATTCTTCTCTGCATCGGAGAAGCTGCATAGCTTGCTATTGGAAATCGCCAACACATACTGCCTATAATTGCAATTAATCACATCTACATCGAAGAGAAATACTTGATAGGCTTGAATAAAATCATAAATAATATGGTTGGTGACTTCTTAGGTTGCCTTCTATGGATGTATGTTATATGTATTTGACTTCTTAGGTTGCCTTATGAGCTCATTGTTCAGTGAAGGAAGATTAATGCATTCATTAGATTGACATCTTGTTAAGAATATTTTTCATGAAGATGTCGTTTTCCCCATTTTCCTCATCATTTCATTATTTTTTGTTATCCTTTTGTCAACTATCCACTCTTAGCTAAGTAAGGAGGATTGATGCATTTGTGGGGTTGATGTATTATTTTCAAAAAGGCCTCTTAGTCAAATCAAATAGTTAATCTTGATGGGGGACATTCTTGGTGCCCATGTTTCATACCTTTTTCTTCTCCTGAGTAAGGAAAGAGGTTTGGTGGATCAATTATGTAGATTTCCTATATTATTATACATGCACCTTGATATATCTGAGGGAATTGGACATACTTTTCACAATCGGTCTTCTCAAGGTCTGGTAAGGACACTTGTCACATTCAGTCTTCTCAAGGTCTTGTAAGGACTTAGTGATGAATGTTGTTTTAAATTAGGAATATATGTAAATGATTGAGAGAACAAAATTCTCAAAGATACTAGTATCGTGTTCATGTATGAACATGCCAATTAATTCCCTAGATTTTCTCCCTTGATTTCTTTGCTCTTGTTTTATATCATAGGGATTTAAGTCTTTCATTTGTCCAAATTGTCTTGGATAATGCGTATTCATATAAACAATTTGTAGACAACATCCTATGTCTATAGTAAATATGTTTACAACTCAATACATATATTAGTTATGCTATATTAGACAACTCATTTGATTCTTTACCTTTCTAATATAGCATAACCAATCTATGTATTGAGTTGTAAACATATTTACTATGGACAAAGATGCTAGTCCGAAGGATCATAATTCATAATAAGAAAAATATGAAACAAGAAATTTCAAGATGTGGTTCTTTCTCTAGGTTCAATTACTTCTTAGCTTTCACTGTTGACTTCTCTAGACACACATGGGTTTATTTCTTAAAACTTAAGAGTGAATTTTTTGACATGTTTTTGGATTACAAGGCCATTATGGAATACAATTTGGACATCAAATTCATAAACTTTTAAGAACAAATAATGAAGGCGAATATGTTACTGGAAAATGTACAACTTACTTTATTGCACAAGGAATTCAAATGCAACATACTATCCCATATACACCACAAAAAAAACGGTGTTGTTGAGAGAAAGAATCACACATTAAAATAAATGGAAAATTGTATGATCTAGTCTAAGGGATCAAGTCCTCATTTTTTTGGTAGAAGCCATTGATTGTGTCAATTACATAGTAAATCACACTCCGACAAAGTATTTAAAAGATATAATATTGAAATAAGCATGGATTACAATTAAAGCAGACATAATCCATTTTCATGTGTTTGGTAGTGATGCACAGGCTTATATTCCTTATGAAAAAAGGAAATCCTTACAACCTAAGAGTGATAAATGCATTTTTTATGGATATTCTGAAGATGTCAAAGGTTGTATACTTCTTCATTCTCATTAAAATGAAATTATTGTTAGGAGAGATGTCAATTTTAGTGAAGGTATCTCAACATGCATGCCTAATTCAACATTTGTGCCATCTTCAACAAATTTTCCTTCTTCTAAATTTTATACTCGTGTTCCTATTATGGTTCCTTCTTATTGATGTTGATAATGAGGATGAAAATCCACCTGCAACCACTCACCTTCCTCTAGTTAGGTCCATTGAAAATGAACATGCACTAGCACCACAACTTCCTAGATGGGTCCATACAACACAAGAACCAGCTAATGATTTTGTTGGTGATCCTTCCAATTAATATTGTACATGTTCACAGTTCTAGCGAGCATCATTTATTTTGGATCAAGTTTCAAATAATTGTGATCTAGAGACATTTGCATAAGCTTCCAACCATCAAGATTGGGATGAAACAATGAATGATGAATATCATTCCTTAATGAAAAAAAATAATTGGGATCTTTCACCTCTTTTGAAAGTAAGAAAACTTTTCAAATGTAATTTTTCAAACCGAGAAGGGAATTTCCCTTTCCCATTATATGTATGTATGTAACCTTCTTCCTCACTTTCACATGGAAAATTATAAACTAGCCCTTTCTCCCTTTCAATCTAGAATTAAACTTGTTGCCACTTGTATTACACCCAAAGTAGATGTTAGTATCATCAATTAGTTGCTATCCTTTTATATTTGACTCATACCCATCCTAATATCTAAGCAAAGTGAATCCATAAATCAATACAAATAAACTAACACACCGTGGGCGCTTAAAATAACAAATGTCCTGGTTTTTTTTTTTTTGTTAGTTTGTCCGTGACATGTGGGACTAACCTATGGCTAAGAAACCGCGACTCAGGGGCATCTAAGATGTCAAAATCACCCGGGGATCGCACCTGGCCTGAGCCACACCAACCCTTAACATGGCTGGATTTTTTTTATGTTTTTGTCCCCATAGGTTTCAAACTAATGACTTTAACATCACAGAGTGCCTTAACAACACACTCTGTCACCGATTGTCCTACACTTCGGGGAGAAAAGAACAAATTTCCTTTTCTATTGGCCTTATTACCCATTATATTGTTAGGATATTTAGACACTTAGGAGTTATTTAAGATCTACTTGGTCTAATATGTCGTTAGGTAAAAGTGTGTTTCTTTAGTATGCATTTGTAGTTAGGAAATCTGACGGTCATGATATGTTCTCGACATAGAGTGATTCGACAGTTCATACTCTCCTTGATCTTAACGACCATTGATCTGTGGCTTAACACCCGATTGGTCCATGATCTCTATTTAAAGAACATGGAGGGTCATTTGTCGATGATTGATTGTGAGAAACTCCCTTGTAAAATCTCTCTGTAATCTTTTTCTTTGAATTAATAAACTGCTCCAAGTGGCCGCATTGGCTGGAGCCGTGGATGTTTCCCTGTAGGGGTTGTACCACATGAAAACATCGGAGTGTTGATATTTGATCTGGTTATGTGAGTGGTTACTGAAGGTCTTCATCCTCTTTTGGAATAGCTGTGTTGTCGAACATGGTATCGGAGATTGTTTGAGGACCCGCTCCTGTTGTAGATCGAGATCGTGAAGCCGAGTTGCCTCATCTCCATTTTCTATCATTTTCGTAAATTTATGGGCTGAGAGGACCGTTCCATTGCATCCGGAGCACTCGTTTTAGGCAGAAACACTTTTCATTTCACTCGAAAAGGTTTCTGTTTGCCCAAGATATGGCCATTACAGTAAGATCCAGAGCGAAATTTTTTTCTTGTGTGAAAAGAGTTTTTTTTAGCACGATCTCCAAGGCCGTCTTCCACAACAACAAAAACAACCCCAATCCTCCTTCTAAACATTACAATATGTTTTTCTAGACCATTTGGTTAAAGCTTTCCTTATTAAGTAAGAGGTCTTGAGTTCAAGTCTCTCTTTAGTTACTTTTTTTAAAAAGTTCATGCTAAATTTGTAAAGTGTATTTCACTTCAAGTATAAAAGTGAATCACTATAAGTAGCTTTAATATTTTATTTTAGAGTTATTTAGTTTGCATGTATCTTTTCTGTTATAAAGTAACTTCATTGTAAAAGTGATCCCCACTTCTCTTTATAAAAGTGGGTCACTTCATAAAGCAACTTACACTATTATGTGGTCAGTTAGCTACCATTGATCTCATTTATGTGTTCCAAGTCTTTCTTGTAACCTTCTATCAATATATCAAATCACTCATTCTGGTGAAGGTAAAACCATAGAGTTTTCACCTCACCAAGCTGTAATCAAGGATCTAAAAGATCCTAATCGTGTTCTTGCAACTAGAATTGTTGATGATATTACCAGTTTGTACAAGTTTAACAAGTTTGGGTCATCATCTTTTTCATCAGTTTTTGTTGCTCATAGCGATGACTTGAGAAAAATTTGGCACGAGCAATTTGGTCATATAAACTATCGCTCATTGCAACAACTATGTAATCAACATATCATGACTGGTCTTCCTCTTGTTTCATGCAAATATGGTGTTTGTGCAGGTTGTGTTCTCGACAAACATCATCGGGACAGTTTTGAAAAATGTGCCTCTTGGCACTCCTCGATTCTTTGCAGCTTGTTCACAGTGATTTGTGTGGTCCACTTTCTTCTCCTTCTTTTTCTGCGTGCAAATATTTCTTAACTTTCATTGATGACTTTTCCATACGTACTTGGGTTTACTTCTTAAAACTTAAGAGAGAAGTTTTTGACAATTTTTTGGCCTACAAGGCCCTTGTAGAAAAACAATCTGGACATCAAATTCAAAGGTTAAGAATAGATAATGGAGGCGAATATGTGAGAAATAATTTTACAAATTACTGCACTACATAGGGAATCCAATTGCAGCACATTTTTCCATATGCACCACAACAAAATGGTGTTGTTGAGAGAAACAACCCCACATTAAAAGAAATGTCTAATTGTATGATCCAATCTAAGGGATTAATTCTAAAGTATTCGGCGGAAGCCATCAACTATGCAAATTACATAGTAAATCGCACTCCCACAAAGGCTCTTAAAAATATAACACTGGAAGAGGCTTGGACTAAAATTAAACCAGATCTAAGTCACTTCTGTGTATTTGGCAGTATAGCATGGGCTCACATTCCTGATGAGAAAAGGAAAGCATTGCAGCCTAAAAGTGAGAAGTGTATATTTGTTGGTTATTTTGAATATGTCAAAGGTTACAGACTTCTTCAATCACATTGTAATGAAATTATTATTAGAAGAGATGTTAAATTTGATGAAAATATCTTGGCCTGCGAGCCTAATTTGACATTTGTTCCTTCTTTGGCCTATGAGCCTAATTCGACAGTTGTGCCTTCTTCAGCCTACGGTGCATCTTCGACGTTAGTGCCTTCTTCTGATTTGGTTTCTTCTTCAGATGATGACAGTGAGGATGAAAATCCACTTCCTCCTACTCACCCTCCTCTAGATGAGTCCATTGAACCTAAATCAACACCATTTCCACTGCTTCCTAGATGGGTTCATTCAACATGAGAAGAAGATAGTGATCTTGTCAGTGATCCTTCAGATCAATGTCGAACACGTTCACAGTTCCAACAAGCCTATTTTCTTTTGTCTCAAGTTTTAGAAAATCATGATCCAATGATATTTGCAGAAGCTTCAGGTCATCCAGATTGGGATACAATAATGAATGAAGAGTATTGTTCTTTAATGAAAAATGATACTTGGGATCTTGTACCACTTCCAAAAGGAAGAAAACTTGTCAGATGTAAATGGGTCTATAGAACTAAGTATGCATCAGATGGAATTGTTAAAAGACACAAGACTCAGTTAGTTGCCAAAGGATTCTCCCAAGTTGAAGGAATTGACTATAATGAAACCTTTTCCCCTGTAGCCAAAATGAATTCCATCCACCTTGTTCTTTCCCTTGTTGCCTCACATAAATGGGCAGTCCATCAGATGGATGTTAAATCTGCCTTCTTGCATGACGATTTGAAAGAAGAAATATACATAGAACAACCCCTTGGCTATGTACAAAATGACTCTAGCCTTGTTTGTCACCTTAAGAAATCTCTTTATGGTCTTAAGCAAGCTCCCTGAGCTTGGTATGCCAAAATGGACAACTTTCTTATTAACACTGGATTCTCTAGATGCAATTCTGATCCTAATGTTTATACCAAGAAAGTAGGAAGCCATATCACAATCCTTGTCCTTTATGTTGATGATCTTATCCTTACTGGTAGTGACTCAAAACTTTTAAACCAGGTGAAAACCAGCCTTAAGAAGAAATTTGAAATGATAGACTTAGTTTTTTTGCACTATTTCCTTGGCCTCCAAATTTTGCAAACTGATGAAGAAATTTTTCTTTCCCATTCTGAGTATGCTTGTGACCTTATTCATCACTTTCACATGGATGATTGTAAACCAACCCCTTCTCCCTTCTAGTCTGGAGTCAAGCTTACTACCACCTTTACTTCTCCTAAAGTTGATGCCACCTTGTACCGTCGGTTAGTTGGTAGCCTCTTATACTTGACTCATACCTGTCCTGATATTTACTTTCTTGTTGGTATTATTTCTTGGTATATGCAAACACCCCATGAAAGCCATTGGAAATAAGCTAAAAGGATACTTCGCTATGTCTGTGGTATAGTTCAGTTCGGGATACATTACAATTCAGGTGGGACTCCTTTATTGGTTAGTTTCATTGATTCAGATTGGGATGACGACCTTGATGATCGGAAGTCTACTGCAGGTTATGTTTTTAGCCTTGGTTTAGGACCTGTCACTTGGGCCAGTAAGAAACAACAGGCTATTGCACTTTCTTCAGCAGAAGCAGAGTACCGAGCAGCTGTAAATGCAAGTCAGGAAGCTTTGTGGCTTCGACAGATCCTTTCAAAGTTTGGATTCGAGCAAAAACATCCGAACAAACTTTGGTGTGACAATCAAAGTGCCATCAAGATTGCCAAATACCCAATTCAACATCAACACAACAAGCACATCGAGCTACACATGCACTTCATTAGAAAGCTCATTCATGATCAAGTTATTGAAGTTCTCTTTTTCCCTACAGAAGATCAAGTTGCAGACATTTTCACAAAGTCTCTTACATAAGTGAAGTTTTCCAAACTTTGATCTATGTTAGGAGTTCAAGAAGTTGTCATTAAGGGGGGATAGGCTCTAATGCCTCCTTCCTTCTCCTATTGTGTCAAAATTGTAAATCCTTCAATCCTATCCCCAGTTGTTCTTAAGGAGGGATGTTAGGATATTTAGACACTTAGGAGATAGTTAATATCTACTTGGTCTAATATGTCGTTAGGTAAATGTGTGTTTCTTAGTGTGTTTCTTTAGTATGCATTTGTAGTTAGGAAATCCGATGGTCACGATATGTTCCCGACATAGAGTGATTCGACGGTTCATACTCTCCTCGATCTTAACAACCATTGATCCATGGATTAACACTCGATTGGTCCGTGATCTCTATTTAAAGAGAATGGAGGGTCATTTGCCAATGATCAATTGTGAGAAACTATGACATCCCCAAAAATAAAGTATTTTTGAAATTTAAAGTTTGTTAGAAAATTATTCTGTTTTTAGTAAATTCGAATTTGGAAAATTTTTGCCATTTATGGAATTGCGAATTTTGAATTTCATAAATTGTAATTAATTAATATGACTGTTGGGCAAAGATCTGATTTGACCCAACTAACTATTTGACAATGACACTTGTATGAAAACATAATATTTTATATTTATTGCAGGAGGAAAAATGGAACAGCCATGTTAAAATAAGTTGACCATGACTCCATGAGTGGGGAACATGTTGGAACTACCTATGGGCTGATTGTTACAAGTGGAAAATTAGGGATTTGGCCATTGGTAGCCCATGAAAATTAGGTATTTAGAAAGCTGTGAAAATTCCCAAGGGAGGGAAGAAAGACCTAGGCAAGGAAATTGTTTTGGATATATAGAATACGTGAGGAGGAAGGACGTTGCCGAGTATGCTGAGAAAAGAGAATTTATGTGTTATTGTTGTTATGAACACTGAATATTAAGTGCGAGGCAAGGAGAGAATTGGACAGGGAAGAAAACATTGTTGAAGAGGATATTTCAAGTTCTCCCTCATGGATTCATGGTCAGGCTAGGGGGTGAACACGACAAGTGATTTGGCTGTCATGTTCTCAGGTTGGGAGTAACATGGTTGTTCCCTTGTTTCCCACGAACTAATTCAGATATGTTCTTCTACTTCCTCCTTTTATAATTATGTCATTGAAAAGATTGAATACGTTTACTATCCTAGATGATTGTCTTGCAGTCAATTGTATTAGATGGAATTACAGAGTTGTTGTAGATTAATCATGATAGAAATAATCTGGTTTGATTAAAGACTGTAGCTATATGATCATATTATACTGTCTACTGTAGGAACAATCTAGCTTACTACCTAATGTATTGATAAGGATTTCTGTAGGTTCTTTGTTGTAGTAATAGAATCAATATATTAATATATGAATTTATCTGTAGTGAAAATAGAGCCAAATCTAGACAGTAAGAAGTATTGCAAAACTAACGTGTTTTAGTCATGCCAAGAACAGATCCATTCTGTTGAAGCAATAAATTAACCATACAAGTCCCAATAGTACAAGTCCTAGAAATATTCCATGTGTCATGAGATCATCATGAGTCATACGCCTTTAAGTATTCAACTTTTGTAGTGAAGTTTCAATTTGTGTGAACCTCAAAAGAAATCTGGAAAGAATTTTTTGGAGTATTATATTCCTTTTTATCTGCGTAGATTAAAAAGCCCAAATTGCGACGAAGGATTTCTATGTTCAGGGTTTCAAAAAATATTAAAAATGATACAGATGCAACTATAT
>ML782747.1:4459-19729 GCA_009831015.1 Picea engelmannii | reverse complement strand
TTCATCAATCGTTACAGTGGGTGCCAGAGAGTTGCTAGTATACAATTGTAGAAGACCTGTGTCTATATGGAATAAGTGAAGGAAAATCTTCTAGCATTTATACCAAACCACTGATAAGAATATGGATATATTTATGTATATATATAGGTAACTTGGATATATGTATATATAAATAAAATGTTCCAGATTTAATTACAAAGTCATATCCACAAGTTAGGTTACACTTATAGTCTCGTGATCATCTTAGTACCTATGACTTAGACTCCGTTAGCACTGACTTTGAGAAGAACTTATAACTCATACATTTGAATGATCAGAAACAAGGTATCAGTCCCAGAAAACTTTGAGTGCACTCGGATTGAAAAAAAAGGGAAAAATCGGCCTAAACGATTATAAATCCAGAATAAACATCACCATAGTAAATACAAGTTTTTTTTTTTACTTTCAGTACTCTTTTATGTGTACCTAGGATCTATGGTGTCAAAATGAATTACAGTAAGACTACATGAATGGAAATACGATTTAATATTCACATTTCATTCATTTCAGAAAAATGTTAAGGAAAACAGTCCCAGTATACGAAGGAAGATCACCTCGTATTTTTCCATTTTAATAAGGCTCAATATAAGACCTAGCAAGAATCCAACTTATTCTTTGGCCAATTATACAAAATTTAAAATTCGACTCTATGGCTCGACTTTGAAGAGAAGCATGGGGATAAATACTAGCATACAATGAACCAATATCTATTACCAAGATAGTTCCTTAGTTGAATCCTTCTACCAATAACCGTCTAGGCCTTCTTGGAAGGGGCAGGATGGAACCCGAGTACCTCTTATGCGGGTGACAGAATAAAATCTCCATGTGTGTCCTTGCATGGTGAAAGCTCTTGTACAAAGTTATGCAAAACACCATTAATAAGTTGTTCAACAGAAGTGCAGTAAATTAAAAACAAGTAACAGTGGGAAAGGAATAACCGAAGTATTACTTAAATTTCATTGGAGGAGTTTGATACCCTTCGTCGTCACGTTGAGCCAAGTAACTCTCCAGACCGAAAGGGGAGGAGGATCCCAAGGCTTCCTGATGGGTACCCTCACAAATTACAGGGGTCCCATCATTCCTAATAATAAATAGTAAACAAATCAATGTAGACATTTCATGAAGAAAATCAAAACGAATATGCTAGTAATTTTAAATTAAACCAAGAAAGTACAGAAAGTAAATATGTTATCATTGTTCATCAACTTCACCCATGATTAATATTGCTTCTTTTTATTGAATGATGGTTTCCACCCCAAGAAGGATAATAAAAAACTCTTCACTGTAAATAAACAGAGCCTTAAGGGAACTATTCGGGGCATAGACATAGAGTAACAAGGTAATGAAAGGATGCTGAAAGGCATGAAGACTGTTAAATTTTTAATTAAAATAAAGTACCAAGGCAAGTGTTTCTCTTCCCTAGGCGCCTAAGGGGGAGAAATTGCCGAATATGGGTCTTAGTCAAATTAATTTGTGAGATGCAAATTAAAAGATAACTTTATGATTAAAGTGAGGGTGAGTGAAGAGACACCAAATCTCAACCACCCATCTAATCTAATCTCAGCCATTAGATTAGAAAACTCCTCACCTTCCCTCATGAGGTTGATTAAGGCAAGTGGGCGCACCCATTCTTGGGTAAGTGGAAGCAATCTTGTTGAGAGAGCAAGAGACTCATGGTGAGATGCCAAGAGGCTCTTGGTGAGATGCCAAGAGCAAGGAATAAGAAGTTGAAGAAATCTTGGTGAGAGGCCAAGAGGCTTTTTGGTGAGATGCCAAGAGCAAGAGGAAGAAACAACAGTCTTGTTGAGAGAACAAGAGAGGAGCTGAAGAATTTTTGTTGAGAAAACAAGAGAGAGAAAGAGAGAGGTCGAGCTGAAGAAAAGAGACAGTAGCAACAATTTCTGGGAGCACTAGCATGCATTCCAAGGTTGCCGAATAGCATTGAGTGGCACAGAAATTGAATCTTAGCAGAGTTTTGGCACAAATTTTGTGACAGTCCGTACAACATTAATTGCCGTACTGTTGTACAAATTTCTAGTTCAGAAATTGAGGAGCAAAGCTATAGGAATGTCCAGATAAGTTTGTGTAAATATCTGAAGATGAAAATGCTGTAAAAGAATTTCTCAGAAGCTCATAAATAATACAAATCCCTCTCTAACTAGTTTTCCCCTTGTGGGTTTTTCCAGGGTCAAAGTTAGACCGAAAATATTTGTGTCTAATATTTTCTGAGTTTTGCATATTGCTGATATCTTATTTCTGCATTGAAAACGATGTTCATAATCCTCATGTTTCAGTTCTAAAATTTATTTTCAGTTCTGAAATTTATTTTCTGTTCTGAAATTTATTTTTTGTTAAGTTTTTTAGATGCTGAAACACCAGGCTGTAGCTTATGCTGAAACACCAGGCTGTAGCATAAGCTGAAACACAGTGTTGAGCAGATGCTGAAACACCAGGCTATAGCATATGCTGATGCTGAAACACCGCTGTGAGCAGATGCTGAAACACCAGGCTGTAGCATATGCTGATGCTGAAACACCGCTGTGAGCAGATGCTGAAACACCAGGCTGTAGCATATGTTGATGCTGAAACACCGCTGTGAGCAGATGCTGAAACACCAGGCTGTAGCATATGCTAAAACAGTGCTGAAACTGAGTTTGGCATTTAAATTTGGTAGAAAATTCAGTGAGACTGAAACTAGGTGGGATTTTGAAAATTTAACAAAGACAACCCAAGCGAAATCTATTTCACGACCTAAGTTTAGCCCTGTGGAATTTATGAAGTATGATAGTTACAGTATAATATCCTACATCAAAAAAGGGGATTATAATAACCAGAGCTGCAGCCCAAGATTTCTCCCATTGTACTTAAGGAACCAAGAGTCATCTAATAACCAGATCACAGTGCAAAAGAAACTTACCGGGGAGAATGATAGTATCATTCCACCTGGTAACTCCCTTTCCAAACGACAGTGTGCTTCGACAGTAAAATGAAATGCAGATCCTCTCGGAAGACTTCTCAATGAAACAATACATACGATAAAACCCTAAGAAGGGTCTCAACTACTCAATTAATTGTTGAAGGATTCATAGGATGGAAAGCCATGTGACGAGGGCCAGGATGGCACGTCAAGAGTGAATGAAAGACCAGGCAGTAGCATCATATTTCACGCACACCTATCTACCATTAATGAAATATTTAAAGCGTTAATTTTCCCTGGCAATGGACCACCCCCCTTCACATCAATACTTTGCAAAGTAAATGAATCCCTTCGTATTTTCGACGAGTGGAAATGAGTAAAATCCAACCGGATTGATTTAGTTATAGTATTGTTCAAGAGGAGGTTCGATGATGCATCACTTCATTAAGTTCGAGGTTTGTTCTGACGTTGTTACCTCAAACTCGGTTAGGTAAAGGGTTGGGGTCTTCACTAATCAGGAGGAGTCGTGAAAGGATTCACCTATGTTTGGGATTGATATGTGGAGGCTAAACGTATATCGTTTAAGTCACATATTCCTTTTGGGGAGTATAACCTGACTGCATGCCTATACCCCTATATATATATGTATATATATAGGGAAAAAACTTCTTTAGTTTGCTGGAATGAACAAGTTGGATACTATTGCACTCGACCTATAGAAATATATTAGGTAAAGGGAGTTAGGATTTTTTTAAAGCCCCAAACATAATCTATGGTATAGGTATTATGGGTATAGATGAGTAGGTTGGGAAGAAAAGGGAAATTTCTAAAAATTCTTAGAGATTTAACGTTATAAGTTGTATATCAGGCAAGAGGGAAGGTAGGAAAAATTGGCATACTTTGATAGGTTAGAAATAAATTGCATCACAGAAGATTTATGGTGGAATGTATTTTGTTTCCCCATGTATTGATAAACCTATAAAGTGTGATTTGAGATTGTAGACCTCATATATATATATATATATTTTACAGTTTTGAGGTATATTACATATGGTATCAGAGAAAAGGTTACAACACTGGACTTGAACAGGGCCACATTAGCTACTTAGCATATATTTCGAATTATGAAAAACTAACAAACTTTTACTGTTACAAACAAAAAACCTTTTATGTCTTGTATTAATCATGGTAGCATAGGATGACGTAGGAATCAGGCTTGATGGGAATCTAGAACAAAGGCATCCTGAAAATCAGAGACATAATAGTGAAAGAAGCTCACCGACTGAAGATCTGGAAACAATGAGGAATCTCATTATTGAAATGCAAGTTTTCAAAGTCGATAATGAAAAATTGAAGAAATCACAACAGGAGCAACATGAAATAAATGAGGTCCTGCTCCGCAGTATAGTGACAAAGAAAAACCCAAAGGACAATAATAATGAAGAAGAGGTCAGTAAAAGGGCCTCCAAGAATTTTGGGCCAGAAGTAGAAAAAGTGGACAGTTCGCCTGAAGGTACACCTTCAGTTGAAGACAAATCTAAAACATACAGAAAAAGAAAATAAGTAGACCATCTTGAAGGAGAATTTAAGAAGATTAAACCAACTACCTTTGATGGAGAATCCAGAACAAGAGAAGAAGTTGAGGCATGGTTATTGGACATCAAAAAATACTTTCAGATATATAACTATTCCAGCAATATGAAGGTCAGAATGGCCATTTACAATTTGAAAGGGAAGGACAACATTTGGTGGCAAGATCTGAAATTGGCCAAGGGCCTAAAGGAGAAATAGATGGAATGGTCTGAATTTAAGAAATATTTTAAGAAACAATACCTATCTGAAAGCTACTACGAAAGGAAAATGAAAGAATTTTATAAGTTATGACTTGGACAGATGACGATGGAGGACCTTATAAACAAATTCATGGAATTACTAAGGTTTGTACCTTACATTTGGGAGGACAAGGTAAAAATCCAACGATTCTTAAGTTGTTTACCACAGTGCTACAGGGAAAAAATTTAGTTTGACAACCCCAAATCCTTGAGTGAAGTATTTAGGAAAGCACATATGTGCTATGACTAGTACAAACAACAGGAAGAGTTTCCCAAAACCTGGAAGGATAAGAAACAAGATCGAATGAACTAGCGAAAAAAGGGATACCAGCCAACTCCTTATCAAAATGCAACAAGAAGCTTCCTGAGAAAGGATTTTCACTCCAACCATCCGAATACGCAAGGCAACGAAAAACTAGTAAATCTGGGGATGAAGAAGTTTGGAGGCAGCCCTCGCGAACCATTAAAGTGTTGGGAATGTGGAGAACCTCATCTAAGAAGGAACTGTCCATGTTTAATTTCAACAAACAGAACGGTTGTTCATAATTTGCAGGAAGACTCGATAGTGGGTGATGTGGGAAGGAGCCTGCATCGGATAAATGCAGCCATAGATGGTCGACAAGCTTACCACCAATCCTCTATGGTAGAAATCAAAGGTAAAATCAATAACACTCGAATTTATGTTTTAATTGACCTTGAAGCTACATTAAGTTATATTACTCCTGGTGTAGTAGAGTCAAATAAACTTAAGAAATGGAAACACGCAAAATCATGGCTGGTACAAGTAGCTACAAGAAATAAAAGAAAAGTAGTTGACTTTATTTCTGATTTCGAGTTCAGCTTAGATGGTCAAAACATAAGAACAAATCTGAACATCCTATCACTAGGATCTTATGATATGATTATCGGAATGGATTGGTCGGAAAAGCATAAAGAAGTACTAGATTGTTATACAAAGACATTTAACTATAAAT
Organism: Picea engelmannii; assembly: GCA_009831015.1. Lineage (NCBI taxonomy): Eukaryota > Viridiplantae > Streptophyta > Pinopsida > Pinales > Pinaceae > Picea > Picea engelmannii. The sequence continues at coordinate 13,967 of ML782747.1, read as the reverse complement.
ATGAGTATGACACTACTAGAACAACCCAAGGTATACCAAAACCTGTATCAGTTAGACAAGTTTCAGCGATGCAATTCAAGAAGTGTATGAGAAAGGGATGTCAAGTTTATGCCATCCAAGTAAAAAACTTGTTAGAAGAGGGAGACAAACCTAACTTGGAAGACTTTGTTGTTTTACGTGATTTCAGAGATGTATTTGTAGATGAAATACCTGAATTACCCCCTAGAAGGGAAACGGACTTTTCTATAGACTTGCTACCTGGTGCAGCCCCTACCTCTAAAGCACCTTAATGGACGAGTTTATCGGAATTGACATAACTAAAAATTTAGCTACATGAATTATTGGACAAAGAGTATATCAGATTGAGTGTTTCACCATGGGGAGCACCAGTCCTCTTTGTGAAAAAGAAAGATGGTACTCTAAGACTATGTATCGATTACAGAAAATTGAACAAAATGACTATTAAGAACAAGTACCCCTTACCTAGGATAAATGACCTGTTCAACCAAGTAGGTGGGGCCAAGATCTTTTCAAAGTTGGAATTACGATCCGGTTATCATCAAGTTAGGATAAAAGATGAGGACATAAACAAAACAACCTTTCAGACGAGATATGGACACTATGAATTCGTAGTCATACCATTCGGACTCACTAATGCACCAACCACATTTATGTGCCTGATGAACAATATTTTCAGTCAGGACTTAGACAAATTCATACTAGTATTTATCGACGATATTCTGATCTATTCTAATATAGAGGAAGAACATGAAGACCACTTAAGAATAGTTCTGCAAACTTTAAGAAAACACAAACTATACACCAAATTTGATAAGCGTGATTTTTATCAAAAGAAAATACAATACCTAGGACATGTAATTTCAGCAGAAGGCATCGCAGTCGACCCTAAGAAAATAAAATCCATCATGGAATGGTCGGTACCTAAGGATGTGGAAGATATCCGATCATTCATGGGAATCACCGGATACTATCACATGTTTATAGAGGGGTTTTCCAAAATAGCCTACCTTATCATGTCATTACAAAGGAAAGGGACCAAGTTTAATTGGTCACAAAAGTGCCAACATAGTTTTAACAAGATGAAGGAATTATTGACAACTGTACCCATCTTGAAGGTAGCAGACCCAGATAAAGACTTTACCATATGTGTTGATGTGAGTAAAGAAGGACTAGGTGGTGTCCTAACTCAGGAAGGACATGTGATTTGTTATGAATCCCAAAACTTAAAAGAACATGAGAGAAAATACGTCACTCACGACTTAGAATTAGTAGCGGTAATACACGCCTTAAAACTATGGTGAGACTACATAATGGGCATAAAAATTTCTATTACTAACAGATAATAGTGGGGTGAAATATTTTTTTAGTCAGCTTGATCTTAATGTGAGGCAAGCAATATGGCTAGCCTTCTTAAGCGAATTGGACTTTGAGGTAAGACATATCAAGGGTAAGGAAAATAAGGTAGCAGATGCTTTAAACAGAAGAGTCCATGGGTTATTCGAAATAAATGTTAGTAGAGCAGAAAGTGACCTGGAATAGAGGATAATGATAACATGTGTTAACGACGAAAACTACACGAAGTTAGTGGCAGAATTACATAACACTACAACAAACTCAGACAAACCGGAGTTGAGTATCGATAAAAAGGGATTGTTACGATTTAAGAATAGACTTTACATACCAGATTTGACAGAATTAAAGATAACAGTTTTGGATGAAGTGCATAAGAAACCATATTCTGGTCATCCAGGATACCAGAAAACAATAACAACACTTAGAAAACTATTTTTCTGTCCCAACATGAAGGGAAAAACAATAGAGTACTTGGCTAGGTGCCAAGATTGTCAGCAGGTTAAGGCTGAACACCAGCATCCAACCGACCTATTACAACCATTACCAGTTCCAGAATGGAAATGGGAGACCATATCGCTAGACTTTATTACAGGTTTGCCTAAAACTCAGAAACAAAATGACTCTATTATGGTTGTAATCGATAAACTCAGTAAGTCTTCACACTTTATTCCTGTAAAGTCTACTTTTAAAGCTATAAATATTGCCGAAATATTCATGAAAGAAATTTTTAGACTGCATGGTGTTCCTAAAATGGTGATTTCAGATAGAGATGTAAAATTCACATCTTCTTTTTGGAAAGAATTATTTGTAGGGATAAATACTAATTTGAATTTCAACACGAGTTATCATTTGCAAACGGATGGACATACCGAAAGAACGAACCAAATCATGGAGGATATGCTCTACATGTACATAAGAACAAAACTGAGCAAATGGGAAGACTACCTACACTTGGTAGAATTTGCATATAACAATGGGTACCAAACCTCCACTAAATTAAGTCCCTTCGAGGTACTATACGACAAGAAGTGTACAACTCCAATTAGATGGGATAACCTGGTTGAAAGACTCATGGCTAGACTAGATATGCTCCAAGAAATGGAGAATATGGTAAGAAAGGTACAACATAACTTAAAAGAGGCACAGGACAGGCAAAAGAGCTATGCCGACCAGAAAAGAAGACACATGGAATTTCAAGTGGGAGACCATGTTTACTTGAAGGTCAAGGCCCGTAAAAGTTTGCTGAAGTTAGGAAACTGTGCCAACATGGTACCCAGGTTTTGTGGGCCCTTTGAGATACTAGCTCAAATTGGACCCGTAGCATACCAACTTGCACTTCCAGCTAATCTAAGAATTCATAATGTATTTCATGTTTCTTTGTTGAAAAAGTATGTTCATGACCCTGTTCATATGATTGATTGGAACTTGGTGCAGGTGGAACATAAAGGCGAATTCCAAGTGGAACCTCTACGTATTTTGGACCAGAGAGAAATAGCACTTCGGAACAGAGCCATTGCTCAGGTAAAGGTGCAATGGAATCACTTTAGTCTTGAGGAGGCCACTTGGGAGTTGGAGGGAGATTTGCAGAAATCTCATCCAATCCTGTTCCAAGAAAGGAACGAACACTGAGGACAGTGTTTTATTGAAGGAGGAAAGGATGTGACATCCCCAAAAATAAAGTATTTTTGAAATTTAAAATTTGTTAGAAAATTATTCTGTTTTTAGAAAATTCGAATTTGGAATTTTTTTTCCATTTATGGAAATTCCGAATTTTGAATTTGATAAATTGTAATTAATTACTATGATTGTTGGGTAGAGATCTGATTTGACCCAACTAACTATTTGACAATGACACTTGTATGAAAACATAATATTTTATATTTATTGCAAGAGGACAAATGGAACAACCATGTTAAAATTAGCTGACCATGACTCCATGAGTGGGGAACATGTTGGAAATGCCTTTGGGCTGATTGTTACAAGTGGAAAATCAAGGATTTGGCCATTGGCAGCCCCTGAAAATCAGGGATTTAGAAAGTTGCGAAAATTCCCAAGGGAGGGAAGAAAGACCTAGGCAAGGAAATTGTTTTGGATATATAGCATACATGAGGAGGCAGGACACTGCCGAGTATGATGGGAAAAGAGAATTTATGTGTACTTTTTGTTATGAAAACTGAATATTAAGTGTGAGGCAAGGAGATAATTGAACAAAGAAGAAAACATTTCTGAAGAGGAGATTTCAAGTTTTCCCTCATGGATTCATGGTCAGGCTAGGGGGTGAACATGACAAGTGATTTGGTTGTCCTGTTCTTAGGTTGGGAGGAACATGGTTGTTACCTTTGTTTCCCGTAAAATAATTCAGATATGTTCTTCTACTTCCTCCTTTTATAATTATGTCATTGAAAATATTGAATATGTTTACTATCCTAGATGATTATCTTACTTTCAATTGCATTAGATGGAATTAAAGAGTTGTTGTAGATTAATCATGATAGAAATAATCTAGTTCGATTAAAGACTATAGCTATATGATCATATTATACTATATGTTGTAGGAACAACCTAGCTTACTACCAAATGTATCGATAGGGATTTTTGCAAGTTCTTTGTTGTAGTAATATAATCAATATATTAATATATGAATTTATTTGTAGTGAAAATAGAGCCAAATGTAGACAGTAAACAGTATTACAAAACTACTGTGTTTTAGTTGTGCCAAGAACAGATCCGTTCTGTTGAAGCAATAAATTAACCATACAATTCCCGATAATACAAGTCTTGGAAATCTTCCATGTGTCATGAGATCATCATGAGTCATACGCCTTTAAGTGTTCAACTTTTGTAGTGAAGTTTCAATCTGTCTGAACCTCAAAAGAAATCTGGAAAGAATTTTTTGGAGTATTATATTCCTTTTTATCTGCGTAGATTAAAAATCCCAAATTGGGACGAACGATTTCTATGTTCAGGGTTTCACAAAATATTAAACAACGATATGAATGAAGCTATATATATATACACACACACACACACACACACACACACACACACACACACACACACACACACATGTAAATGTTCATTCATCAATCGTTACAGTGGGTGGCAGAGAGTTGCTAGTATACAATTGTAGAAGACCTGTGTCTATATGGAATAAGTAAAGGAAAATCTTCTATCATTTATACCAAACCACTGATAAGAATATGTCTATATTTACATATATATATATATAGGTAACTTGGATATATGTATATATAAAGAAAATGTTCTAGATTTAATTACAAAGCCATATCCACAAGTTAGGTTACACTGATAGTCTCAGGATCATCTTAGTACCTATGACTTAGACTCCGTTAGCACCGACTTTGACAAGAAATTATAACTCATACATTTGAATGATCGGAAACAAGGTATCAGTCCCATAAAACTTTGAGTGCACTTGGATTGAAACAAAAGGGAAAAGTCCGCCTAAACTATTATAAATCCAGAATAAACATCACCATAGTAAATACAAGGTTTTTTTTTTACTTTCGGTTCTCTTTTATGTGTACCTAGGATATAGGGTGTCAAAATGAATTACAGTAAGACTACAGGAATGGAAATAAGATTTAATATTCACATTTCATTCATTTCAGAAAAATGTCGAGGAAAACAGTCCCAGTCTACGAAGGAAGATCACCTCGTATTTTTCCATTTTAATAAGGCTCGAGATAAGACCTAGCAAGAATTTGACTTAATCTTTGGCCAATTATACAAATTTTAAAATTTGAATCTATGGCTCGACTGTGAAGAGAAGAACAGGGATAAAGACTAGCATACAACGAACCAATCTCTATTACAGAGATAGTTCCTTAGTTGAATCCTTCTACGAATAACCGTCTAGGCCTTCTTGGAAGGGGCAGGATGGAACTCGAGTACCTCTTATGCGGGTGACAGAATAAAATCTCCATGTGTGTCCTCACGTGGTCAAAAATCTTATACAGAGTTATGTGAAACACCATTAATAAGTTGCTCAACATAAGTGCAGTAAATTTAAAACGAGTAACAGTGGGAAAGGAATAACTGAAGTATTACTTAACTTTCATTGGAGGAGTTTGATACCCTTCACCGTCGCGTTGAGTCGAGTGACTCTCCAGACCGAAAGGGGAGCAGGATCCCAAGGCTTCCTAATGGGTACCCTCACAAATTACAAGGGTCCCATCATTAGTAATAATAAACAATAAACAAATCGATGTAAACATTACTGGAAGAAAATCAAAACGAATATGCTAGTAATTTTAAATTAAACCAGGAAAGTACAAAAAGGAAATATTTTATCACTGTTCATCAAATTCACCCATGATTAATATTGTTTATTTTTACTAAATGATGGTTTCCACCCCAAGAAGGATAATAATAAACTCTTCACTGTAAATAAACAAGGCCTTAAGGGAACTATTTGGGGCATAGACACAGAGTAACAAGGTAACGAAAGGATGCCAAAAGGCTTGAAGACAACCCTAGCAAAATCTATTTCACGACGTAAGTTTAACCTTGTGGACTTTACAAAGTATGATAGTTACAGTATAATATCCTACAACAAAAAAGGGGATTATAATAACCAGAGTTGCAACCCAAGATTTCTCCCATTGTACTAAAGGAACCAAGAGTCATCTAATAACTAGATCACAGTGTAAAAGAAACTAAACGGGGAGAATGATAGTATCGTTCCACCTGGTAATGCCCTTTCCAAACAACAGTGTGCTTCAACAACAAAATAAAATGAAGAGCCTCTTGGAAGACTTCTCAATGAAACAATACATATGATAAAACCCTAAGAAGGGTCTCAACTACTCAATTAATTGTTGAAGGATTCGAAGCATGGATAGCCATGTGACAAGGGCCAAGCTGGCACATAAAGAGTGAATGAAAGACTAGGAAGTAGCATCGTATTTTTTTCACACCTGTCTACCATTAATGGAAGATTTAGAGCGTTAATTTTCCCTGACAACGGACCACCCCCTTCAAATCAATACTTTGCAAAGTAAATGAATCCTTCTGTATTTTCGACGAGTGGAAATGCATAAAATCAAACCAGATTGATTTAGTTATAGTACTGTTCAAGGGGAGGTTTGATGATGCATCACTTCATTAAGTTCGAGGTTCATTCCGATCTTGTTACCTCAAACTCTGTTAGGTAAAGGGTTGGGGTCTTCACTAATCATGAGGAGTCGTGAAAGGATTCACCTATGTTCGGGATTGATATGTGTAGGTTAAACATATATCGTTTAAGTCATATATTCCTTCTAGGGAGTATAACTCTACCCCATGCATATACCCTTATATATATATATATATATATAGGGAAAAAACGTCTTTAGTTTACTGGAATGAACGAGTTGGATACTATTGCGTGCGACCTATAGAAATCTCTTAGGTAAAGGGAGTTAGGATTTTTTTAAGACTCAAAACTAATATATGGTATAGGTATTATGGGTATAGATGAGTAGGTTGGGAAGAAAAGGGAAATTTCTAAAATTTCTCAGAGATTTAACCTTATAAATTGTATATCAGGCAAGAGGGAAGGTAGGAAAATTTGACATACTGTGATAGGTCAGAAATAAATTGCGTCACAAAATATTTATGGCGGAATGTAGTTTGTTTCCCCATGTATTGATAAACCTATAAAGTGTGCTTTGAGATTGTAGACCTCATAGAAATAATGTTTTTTTTTTTTTTTTTTTTTTNTAACAGTTTTGAGGTATATTACAGAAACTCTCTTGTAAAATCTCTATGTAATCTTTTTCTTTGCATTAATAAACTGCTCCAAGTGGTCGCATTGGTTGGGGTCGTGGATGTTTCCTCGTAGGGGTTTTACCACGTGAAAACATCAGTGTGTTGATCTTTGATTTGGTTATGTGAGTGGTTACTGAATGTGTTCATCCTCTGTTGGAATACCTGTGTTGTCGAACATATATACATACACCTCATGGGACAAATTAGAAAGAAACAAAAATGAAACTTTAGTGTATCTAGGGTATATTTTAGTTTGGGATATATTATTTTTTATGGGGTTCAACTCCTTTGTTAGTTTGTTTCAATGAATTTGATTAGGTCGGTGACCTTGATGATCAAAATTATACTACAGGTTACATTTGTAGTCTTGGTTTTAGACTTGTCACTTGGGCTTTCAAGAAACAACATGCCCTTGATTTTTATTTAGGAGAAGTATAGTATCAAGAAGCACTTAACGTAATTCAAGAATCATTTCGGATTTAGTAGATCCTTTTAGAGTCTATATTCCCACAACGTCATCCAATCACACTCTAGTGCCATGATGAGTGTGCTATTCACCTTTCCAAAGGTCCAATTCAACATCAACACAACAAACACATTGAGCTACACATGCACTTTTTTATAAATAGTCTTCAAGATTGCATTCTCAAGTGCTCTATTGTCATACAGATTATCAAGTTGTTGTTAAGAGCCAAATACCAATATAGCATAGAAAAACCTCAGAAAAAGTACTCAACGCCTTGAAAAAGAGATAATTTTAGATAATAAGCCTCTTCGAGGGGGAAACCTTCTTTTACCCCACTTAAATGTTCAAGTACAAGACGATTCAAAATGAAAATGTCTCCTTGGTATATATAGGAGACTAGGAGGTATAATTACAACTAATGGCCTAAAGCCGACATAAATAAAATAACATTACTAATGTAATATTCCCCAATTAAGGGGTAATGAGCCAATATTAGGGCTTAACATGCCCCTCCCCTTGAGACAAGTGTTGTCTAAAACGCTTGAGTAACTTGGATGCTTTTGTATAAAATACTCATCTTCCCAAGTGGAATCTTCAGCTAGTAGTTTCCTCCATTTAATGAGATACTCTGAAATGGATCTATTCATCAGTTGGAAAATTCTTGTGTCAGTGATGGCTTCAGGTTCCAATATGATTTTTCCTTCCTCGTCAAGTTTTGGAAATATAGTTTGAACCGAGATCTTGTCACCTATAACCTTCTTTAAGCATGAAACATGGAAAACTAGGTGTACTCGTGAAGATGCAGGCAACTCTAATTTGTATGCCATAGTACCAATCTTTTGCAACAACTTCTAAGGGGCATAGTAATTTGGTGATAATTTATTATCCTTCTTGGCTTGCTTGAGGGACATCTGTTTGTATGGTTGTAGTCTTAAAAACACCCAATCCCCTACTTCAAAACTTCTTTCACTACGATGTTGATTTGCTTGTTGTTTCATGCGATTCTGTTCCATGGTCAGGTTGTCCTTTAAGATTTGGAGAACTTGTTGTTGATTCTCTATGTGATCTTCCACTGCTTGAACCTTAGAATTTTCTTTTAGAGAAGAAGTGACGGAAGGAGGGTGGTATCCATAAAGTGCCATAAATGGTGTCATTTTTGTTGTAGTATGAAAGGAAGTGTTATACCGCCATTCTGCCAAGGGTAACCAATTGAACCATTGTGTTTGTTTATCAGAGACAAAGCAACAAAGGTAGCCTTCTAGACATTTGTTCAATATCTCGGTTTGTCCATCAGATTGAGGATGATAGGATTAGCTATGAGCCAATTGAGTACCTAAACAAGAAAATAATTCTGTCCAAAAATGTCCAGTGAAGATGGGATCTCTGTCACTTACAATAATGTTTGGGCTTCCATGTAGCTTTTGAACTGTCTCCATGAATGTGGTGGCAACTATACTAGCTTTGAAGGGATGAGAGAGTGCACAAAAGTGTGCATACTTGGTTAGTCTATCAACAATCACCACAATGATACTCTTTCCTTCAAACTTTGGTAACCCTGTGATGAAATCCATGGAAACCTCCTCCCAGCACTGACTTGGGATGGATAATGGTTGTAAAAGACCTGGGTATTAATTGTTTCCACCTTATTTTGTTGGCACACCAAACATTCTACCACAAACATTTGAACATTAGTTTTAAGGCCATCCCAAAAAAAATCCTTCTTGACTCTATGGTAGGTTTTCAAAAATGCCGAGTACCCTCCTACTGGAGAGGTGTGCAATTCCAATAGTACCTTTTGTTTGAGTTGGGAGTTCTTACATAAATATAAGCGATCTTTGTACCATAGTGAATCATTTTTCCATGTAAATGTATCTGATGCCTTGGAATCCTGCTGCA
>ML782746.1:829957-863889 GCA_009831015.1 Picea engelmannii | reverse complement strand
TAGAATTATAGAGAAGAAATATCATAGTACTACATGCCAAAATTTTAAAGATACATTAGAACAAATATTAGCCAACAAGACAATAATGTTAGGAAATTAAACAATTCCATGCTAAACCTAGAAGAAGAGAGGAAGAAAGATTTAGGATAGAAAAGGTACGACAAAACAAACATTCAGTACACAAAGATTTTACCTTGGAAACCCAAATGGGAAAACCAACGTTCCTTGAGCATCTTTCTCTCTTGTTGTCTTAGTCATTCAGAATAAAAGGTTACATGCCTAACCTTGGTCTACACCTAAGACACAATCAACATCATACCTTCTTGCTTTACACAAGAACAACCCTGTAGCCAATTCAACTTACATCTACATGGCCAACAACCTCTAAAATTATTTCTCTAAAGATTATATTTTACAACATTACAATACGTCTTATTTATAGGCTTTACAATAGGAAAAACCCTAAGTAAAGGCACCCAAAAGCGGTTACAAATCCATGTAGATCATTGGTTACAAATCTCGCGAATCTCAGGATTTTGTTACAGTCGACTACGAATTCGGTTTACTAGTTGACCTCCATTCGATATTCATTTGATTTCCACATGACCGCCTATCAACCTCTTGTTGGTCGACCTCTTAGACTTGTTGTCGAGCATCTCAAATTCAACTGTACACAGTCGAACACTTCGACCTTCGACTTTCTCTGCCAGTCGATCCACCTCGACTATACTTTCACTGCAAAGAATATAAAAACCCAACATTCTCCCATTTTTTGCCTTCTTTACTGAAACCGATAGATTCCTAAACTTTCATTCACAGACCCAAGGAAATAATGCTCATTGCCTCTCTGCACCAAGAAAACTTCACAACACTCACAGAATTGGTCAAAGAGTTTGTTATATTTTCCAACATGTCTACTTTCTCTAGCAATACCTCATTGCTTTCTACCATGTCTCTCACGAATGGTATTGTACATCAATATGCTTAGTCTTGGAATGATAAGTTGGGTTCTTTTTTAGAAATATCATGCTTTGACTATCACAACTTATCTTCATAACTCTATACTCAAACCCGATTCTTGAACACAACCTTTGCAGCCATATTGCTTCTTTGCTTCCATGAGTCGTTGCCATGCATTCAACTTATGTTGTTGACAAGGATATGACAATATGTCATTTACTCATCAAATTGATTTCTCCACTGAACATCTTAAACACATATCCATTGGTCGACCTTCGTTGATCCAAATATGCAACCCAGACGGCGTCGACAAAGCCATGTACATTTAATTCACTGTCACCTCTAGGTTTTCTTTGGTATCATAGAGAATAATCTTTTATCCCACACAAATACCTGAATAATCTCTTGACATTTGTCCAATGCTCTTTTTCAGGTGTCGACATGTATCTGCTCAACAATCCCACTAGATGAGAAATGTATGGTCGAGTGCAAACCATCACATACATTAGACTACCAACAACACTTGCATAGGGAACATGTGTCATGTCCTTTATTTATTCATGTGTCTTTGAACACTATTCAACAGTTATCCTTTCTCCCATAGGAATTGGCACCTTCACAGGTTTGCAATCCCACATGTTGAAATGTTTCAAAACTATTTCAATATACTTCTTCTGGTTCGACCAAAGCTATATATCTACTCGATATCTCTTGATCTCCATTCCCATAATGAATTTTGTTGTACCAAGATCCTTCAGGTCAAACTTGGAGGATATCTTCTTCTTCACCTCCTTTATTGTGTTCATGTTGTTTCCAATCAGCAACATGTTGTCGACATACAATGCTACATATATGAAACACCCACCTTCTTCTTTGGAATATATGTAGTTATCAACTTTTATTCTCACAAATCCCAAACTAAGGATGTATGTGTCGAACTTTTGGTAACACATCCTTGGGGATTGCTTTAGACTGTAAAGGGACCTTTTCAACTTGCACGCCAAATCGTTCTTGCCCCTTACTACAAATTATTTAGATTGTTTCATGTAGATTTCTTCTTCCAGGTCCCCATGTAGGAATTTTGTCTTCACATCCATATGTTCTATTTCTAGATAAAATGTTGCATCCAAAGACATTAGTACTCTAATGGAAGTTAATTTTGAAATAGGGGAAAAAAATATCACCGAAGTCGACTCCTTCGACTTGGGAATATCATTTCACTACTAGTCGAGATTTGAATTTCTCGAGTTGACCTGAGGTGTTCATCTTCTTCTTGAATACCCATTTTCTAGAAACAAGCTTTCTTCCACCAAGTAGTTCAAATAAATCCCATGTGTCACTCTTATGCAAGGATTCCATCTCTTTGACCATGGAATCCTTCCAGATTTTACCCTCTGTTGAGTTGACTACCTCCCTGATAGTGTTGGGCTATTTGTCAACAAAAGTTAACACAAATGCGGAATGAAAGTCGAATGGACTATACCTTTCGAATGGTTTTATTACTCATTCTGACCTTGTTACATCCAGGGTCGATTTTTCCACCTCTTCATTTGATTCAATCGACTCATTTGAATCATCTTCTTCATTCCTCAGTTCAAACCGCACCTTCTTTAGATCATTCAATGTTTGAACCATCACTTCAGACTCATACTTCCTTTCGAATTCTCTGAAGACCACATCTCCATTGTACACTATTTTCCTTGATGCATGATCCCATAGCTTATATCCTTTCATTCATTTTTTGTATCCAATGAAAATACACTTGACTGCCTTCTTTTCCAGCTTGCCCCTCTTTTCCTTGGAAACATGCACAAATGCATCACATCCAAATAATTTGATATGTGAAACCGAAGGATTTCTACCAGACCATACCTCATGTGGAGTCATGAATATTAGTGTCGATGAAGGAGACATATTTACTAGATATTTTGCAGTGTCGATTGCCTCTACCCATAATTCTTGCACAAGCCCAACACCAATGAGCATGCTCCTTGCCTTGTCCATCAACGTTATGTTCATTCTCTCAACAACTCCATTTTGTTGTGGGGTATATGGTGTAGTATTTTTTCATGTTATGCCACATCGCTTAAAGAACTGATCAAATTCCTTTCCTCGAAATTCACCACCATTGTCATTTCTCAACATCTTAATATTCTTATCTGTCTAGTTTTCTACAAGAGACTTAAAGTCTTTGAATTTCTTGAAAACCTCTAATTTTTTCCTCAGGAAATATATCCATGTCTTCCTGGAAAAATCATCTATGAAGGAGACATAGTACAGGGATCCACCAGGTGAAGGCACTGAAACAGGGCCAAATACATCACTATGAACCAACTCTAGAATCCCCTTTTCCCTTGTCACTCTAGATGGGAACCTCACCCGAATTTATTTTCCATATATAGAATGTTCACAAAAGTTGACTTCTAAATTACATTCAATAAAATCTTTGACCATACCATTGTTATGCATTGCTCGAAGTCCCTTTTCTCCAATGTGTCCCATCCTCTCGTGCCATATGATGGTTGGGTTGATTTGATGAAAACTTGTTGAGTCAAGTTGAATCAACTCAACCTGAGTTGAGTCGAGTCGAGTCAAATTTGAGTCATCTTCATGAACAACAATGTTGTTGCATCCAATTGAGTCGACATTCCATAATAACTTATATAGGGTTCCAATCCAAACTCTGTTCATTAAGACCATCGCACCTTTGACAATCTTGCACGTATCCTTCAGAAATAGATTTTGCACCCCTGCATCACTCATCTTGCTGACATTATCATGTTTCTTTCCAAACCCAAAATATGTAGCACACATGGAAGGGTTATACTCCTCCCATCCTGCAATATCATTCAGACTCTTCCCCATCTGATAATTTCAGTTGTCAAGTCGTCCCCCAAGAACACATCTCCTCCTTCATATCGTTCATATTCGCATAACTTTTCTTTATGTGGTGTCATATGATATGATGTTCCTGCGTCAATCAACCAAACATCTTGACCTGATTGTGTATTGGTCGATGCCAGGTACACATCACCTCCCTTGTCTGGAGTTATCTTTCTCTCAATCGATTGCTTCTCATAGAATCATGTATTGACTTCCATTTCTTTTGACTTGCATTCCCTTTTGTAATTCCCAACTTTACCACATTTACAACATCTTCTCGTCGAATGAACATGGGATTTATATCTACCCTTCAACTTAGACTTTCTATAGGAGAATTTTCCTTTATCTCTGTCAATCGGCCGATCTCTCACCACTAATGCATCTTTGGTTGATCCTTCCATGTTCTTCCTTCTCATTTCTTTTGATAGTAAATATGCAACCACGTCTTCTAGCACTAATGTGGTTGAATTACTCCCTATAGCCACAACTAAGCTATCCCAAGAGTCTAACAATGAACATAACAATCTAATACATTTCTCCTCCTCAATGATTTTAATATGCATAGAACATAATTGTCTTATTATGGTATTAAACACATTTATATGCTCAGCCACCAAACTGTCCTCACTCATCCTTAGAAGATATAGTTTCTTTCTGAGGAACAACTTATTTACCAGGGATTTCGACTGGTATAAGAATTCCAACTTGTCCCACAGTTTCTTGGTCGAATCTTCACCTGAGACATTCAGTAGCACCGAATCTGCAAGACAAAGTTGAATTGTACTCCTTTCCCTTATCTCAAGTTTCTCCCATTCTTCCCTCGGCATACCTACTGGAATGGTACCTAGACATATTGTTGTCTATTATTCTCGATCTATAAGGAGATCTTAAATTTTAAGCTTCCAAAGCTTAAAATTCTAGCCATTGAATTTTTTTATCTCTGTTCTCGAGCTACTCACCATTCTTTGAACACAACTTTAAATGTGTTTGACATATGACTCTTACTGAGCCTAGGATTTAGCTCAAATCTGAGGTTTTTAAACCAAGCTTTGATACCACATGTTAGGAAATTAAGATCGACTGAAAGGAGCAGAAGGCTCCAAAGATGAACGAACATTATAACATGAAGCATATCTCATTTGAAGCTTGACTCTATCTTCCATATTTAGACTTGGTATGCAACACCAAGTATACCATGTAAGAGATGATGAAGTCCTTGTAGACTCGAAATAAATCGAGAGTAAAACTGATCTCAAAAAGGATCAGATAAAGAGACAACTTCCAGGACTGGAAGACAGATGTCATGAGAAGACTAGATCATAACTTTAGAGACTCCTAGGAGATATGAAATCTCTGGGATGATTCACTTGTTTCAGTGACAAAGAAGGAAGCCAGTCAGAAAGACTAGGATACAAATTCTTCCATGAGAAGAGAAGTCAGTATTGACTTCCAATATTGATCTATACAGATCAAACGTGTTGCAGATGTACAAAGCCTGATGTATGTCCAGAGGATTCTCCCAGCAAAAAGGGAGAAGACTATGATGAGACACTTATTGAAGAAACAGTTCCAGTACTTATGAAGACAACCAGAACAACCATGATTCATATATAGTACGAGATGCAGGGGGAGAAATCCCCATATTTAAAATTTGAGTGGCAGATGGTGCAGTACATCAGTTGGGTCATGAAGACATGACTATGATAGCATTACCACCATGAAAGAAGAAGAAATGTCCTCAGTATCAGTTATTGAGCCACTCTTAGTTTCAGATGAAACTGTTGTCGTGATAAAATAAGAGTTACTCTCGAATTTTAGCAGCCATAGTGAGAATGAAGTAGTTATTCTCAACCTCAGAGCAACTGCAGGTGCAGAGTCCCAGATTCCAGAAGGAACAGTTGAAAAGATAGTAGAGGACATACTCCCAGACAGTGAGATAGATAGTGCCTTACATAAAGCACATAGAGCAAACACATAATTGTGCAGATTGAGCTGCAGCTAAGCAAGTGTACCAGATTGGTACAATGTAATGAGAAAAATTGATTTGAAGATTGAAGATAGAAAGACTCAAGCCTGGAAGTAGAAGAAGGATCTGTATGTGTTGAAGCAAGCTCCTAAAGCTTGATATGGCATAATTGACATTTTCCTACCGATCTTTACCAAGAGAAAAACTAATTCTAACCTCTACTTCAAGGTTATGAATGATGAGTCGGTGATATTGTTATTGTATGTGGATGACTTATTCTTAACTGGAGAAGAAAATCTCATCACTGAATGGAAGAAGAAGCTCACTTCAGAATTTGAGATGAAATACCTTAGCCTAATGCATTATTTCTTAGGTCTTGAGGTATGGCAGAATCCAGAGAGGATCTTCCTTAACCAAGGGAAGTATGCAGTCGAAATCCTGAAGAGATTCGACATGTTGGAGTGCAAGTCCATGAATACACCCATGGAAATGAAGCTGAAGCTATTGGTCGACACATCGTCAGAATTGATTGATGCCACGCTGTGAACTTAGAAGAGCAAGAAAAAGATGTAGAAATTATGCACAACAATGACATGTGTGAAATATCTATTCATGCATTGACAAGTTTGTCAGCACCTCAAACCCTTAAGATTGCAGGATACATTAATAAGCAAAGGGTCTTAGTGCTTATTGGCTTAGGGAGTACCCATAACTTCATTGATAAAATATTACCAGAGAGCATCAATTGTTTTGTGTATCTAGTAACAAATTTTCAAGTTTTGGTTGCTAATGGGGGTAGCATTGATTATGTAGGAAAATTCCACAACATTAAACTTAGTACATGCGAATATAACTTAGAAAGACCAAAGTATGTCATTCCCATTGGAGGAGTAGATTTTGTTCTTGGGATTCAATGGTTGAGAAAATTAGGTATGGTTTCTACAAAATATAAGCAAATTATTCATGAGATTTGAATTTGAAGGAATTCGATATGGACTCAAAGGGTTAAAATTGACACCTTCTCAAGTCATCAGATCTCATAAAATGGAAAAAGTCCTAAAAAAGGGTAGTAGGGAGATGTGGTTAGACTTTATGCTATGAAAGTAAAGAAGGAAGATGAAAATATTCTAGAGGAATTAAAATGCACCTGGGAAGAGCACCATATGGTCTTCCAAAAAATTCCTAAAGGGAAACATCCATCTAGAGATCATGAACATCAAATTGAACTAATACATGGAAGTACTCCTCCTGATAAAAGGCCTTATAGATATCCTCGTCAGCAAAAAAGGGAGATTGAGAAAATGGTACAAGACATGCTGGATACAGATATTATTCAACCAAGCAGTAGTTCATTTTCAGCACTAGTGGTTATGGTGAGAAAAAAAAGATAATTCTTGGAGGACATGTCATGTTTATAGATATCTAAGCAAAATCACCTGGGATGGATTGATTATTTTTCGATGTGCCAATATTGTTTGAGACTTCAATTGTCATATCACCTCGTGTCTTCAACTTTATCTAATCGATCACAATTATAGAATAATGGCATTCTATCAGAATTGTTTCTCATTCCCTATGCTTTGAGGACAAAACATTTTTAAGGGGGGGGACTTGTAATATACCTAAAGTATATTACATTTCTTATCATGTAATAGTGTGTTATAGGTTTGTTATTATGTAAATAGGCATTATAATGTAAATGATGAGTCTATGATATTCACAACCTTTGGTCTATGATAAGTCACGACCTTTGCCAAGGACATGACTTATCATTCCCTACGTGTATTTATATACACATATTGTATCTCATATGATGTCAAGTAAATATGTAAAATGGATAGTAAATAAAATATCATTTATTATGGATATATGGAATTATGTTATGTATTCATGTTGTTCTCGTGAAGTGGACCACCAGATCCACTTTACCACCAAATCATATTAAGAAAAGACATGAGGAGAACACCTTGTAGTGGAGGCTTTTACAGAACCTCCCCGAAAAAATTATCCCTTCTCTGTTTATAATGGAGGTTTTTGGCGGAGGTAGGTGGATGGAAGTTTTTACATCAATGTGTCTAAACTAGACAAACACCTCGGTGCACTCACAAACATAATGCCTCGGTGTAGAACTAATAAGGCACACCAATAACCATTATTAATATAAAATGCTAAAATATCATTTTTTATTTAAAATAAAATAAAATACATATCATTGCTCCACACTAAACTAAGAGCACTTGTGTGTGTATGAAGAATGCACCAAATCAAGTTAGAACAATTGGTTATTCAATAAAAAAATTTAATCTAAAAAAACCAAAAAACCTTTTTGGTGGACTAAAAAAACATAACCACCCTAGTGTGTATACAATAGTGGTGCATTGATCACTAATAACGATGCACTTAATAATACTATAGCTCTGAGTTTTTTAACATACTTCCAAAAATACAACTGGTGTGTTACTCATACTATCACACACTAGTGTGTCTTATTGTATGGCACACCACAATAGGGTAAAACAAATAAAGAGTACATGTGTGTTCCAGTACTACATAATGTACTAGTGCGTCTTATTGTTGGGCACACTATGATAGGGTAAAAAAAAATTATTGAATCAAATTTCACTATCAAATTTCCTTTCGTACTTCCAACTACTCACACATGCATCCATACTCACACTCCTTCTATGACCACCCCATTTGTAGTGCTCTACAATGTTGCTTCCTCGGTTCGATAGATTCCATACATTTTCAAATTTTGGAGAATAATGCACATTTTTATTTTTTCTCTACAAGGAAACCATGCCTCCTCGAGCGAGAAGAGACCGGGTATATTATTTGTTACCTCCTTATTTTCAATTTCATCGGATTAAAATTTAAAATTGGACATAAATTTATCCTTTTTTACATTTAAAAAAAATCCACGCGATGCGCTTCATAGGTTTGGCTCGCCTTGGATTCGATGGTGTGTCTTGTGAATTTACAGGAAGCATCGTGCACCTAAATGGAAGGTGTGCATTATTGGTGCCTCTCATCTTAGAAGAGGTGCCATCTTGGAAATAAACCCACTAGTGTGTTCTAGAGAATCAACCGCACCAGTGCACCTCACCGCATCGAACCACATAATAAAAAATTAGCCTATCAGTGTGTCTGGTAGGATGTCCCATCACCTGTGCATTATAAAAAAACAATGCATCTCTAAAAAAGATGCACAAGTTATCCCAATAAAATGGAGCACCGACATGTCCAGTGTTCATTAACGGTGCGTCTTGTCTTAGAAGAGGGACTATATTTGCAATGAACACTATGGGGTGGTATAGAGAAAATACCACACTAGTGCACCTCAACACACTGCACCACACCACATATTTAAAAATAGGAATAGTGGTATCATAATACCTTACCTGAAAAACCACCATTGTTGACCTAAAATGGAATTAACTCGTTGACTCTTTCACTGAGTCAAGTTTAACCCAACATTCCTTACTTTTAAACTTGACTCAGGGTAATTATCTAGGTCCTACCCCCTCTCAAATTTTATAACCAGTGTACCCAAGAAACCCACATGTCCTCCCTATCACCTAGGTCTTCATCTAGAATTTACTGGAAATTTACCAGGGCTATGCATACCTAACTAGGTCTTATAGTTGTATGCCCATTTACAAGTAATTAAATTTCCAACTCCATTGTAATAATTATTTAGTTATTTATTTAAAGTTTCAATTTCCTTTGGGATTTCAGGGGAATGCACTCACCATATTCATTGTTTCTTTTATGAGTACTTACAAATGTCGCCATCCTCTCACCTTGCAATTTCTTTGACCTCCACCTACTTCTTGCATTTTCTTAAACGTTTGTAGTGCCTCGTTTCCTTTTGCCATGCTGGGCATGCTCACCACTCTTCTTATGAATATTTTTAGACTTCTCCACCATGACTACACTCACACTCTCGCTCTTGACTGTCAACCAGTCCTCCCTCTTGACAGACTAAATCCTTTGTCTCTCCCTCAATGCCCTGGCTTGGATCTCCTCCTCTACGGGTCGCTCGACTTTCTTCAAGATATTTTCCTCACCATCCCTGTAGCCCTAATAACTAGTGTCAATTCGCTTGTAAATATCATACCTAGACCTCCTCTTCTTCAACTCAGGGGCTTATTGAATAGCTATTTGATTCAAAGGATGAATTTTGTAGCCACAAAGTATCTGTAACTGGGGCCCTTGCCAATGGCACCGGGCACATCAGCCTAGTTCCCTTCCAAGTCTATCATCTTGGCCCCTAATTTGGCATAATTAGGACCACCAAGCTCTACGATCTGAGCTTCCTAGTGCCCCTTTTCCCTAATTAGCTTATTTATTTCATCATTGAGGTCTCAGAGGTGGTGTTCATTAAGGCCCAATATCTGAATCTCCATGAACTTTCGTCCAATCTCTCAAATTATTTGTTTCCTCCATTTGTTTTCCTCTATGAGATGTAACACTTCGAGGCCAGGAACAAATGCCTATCCTTGGGCTTCTTCTTCTCTTCATTCTTGAATGTCAAGAACCTCTTGAGCATAGGTTTTTCCCTCTCTTCATTATGGGCCATTCCTCCCCACAAAATTCGAGAGCTTACCAATTTGATCTTCTATGTTGAGGTCTTGGAGGTAGTATTCATTGAGTCTTGCGTTTGAATCTCCATGACCTTCCTTCAAATCTCTCGGATTATTTGTTGCCTCCATTTGTTTTCCTCTGGAAGATCATGACACTTTAAGACTAGGAATGAACACCTCTCCTTGGGATTTTTCTTCTCTTCATTCTTGAATGTCATGAACCTGTTCAACATAGAATGTGCCTTCTCTTAATCATGATCCATTTCCCCCCCAAAACTCAAGGGCCTACTAGTCTAATCTTCTTTGTTTAGGTCTTGGAGGTTGTGTTCGACAAGGCCGAGATTTTATATCTCCATTACCTTTCGTCCAATCTCTCGGATGATTTGTTGCCTCCATTTGTTTGTCTATGTGATATCATGGCACTATAAGACCAGGAACATACACCTCTCCTTTGGATTCTTCTTCTCTTCATTCTTGAATACCAGGAACTTGTTCAACATAAATTGTGCCTTCTCTTCATTATGAGCCATTTTCCCCCAAACCCGAGAGACTACTAGTCTGGTCTTCTTTATTGAGATCTCAGAGGTGGTGTTTGTTGAGCGCTAGGTTCTAAATCTCCATGAACTTCCATACAATCTCTTAGATTATCTGCTACCTCCATTTGTATGCTTATGCGATACCACGACACTCTAAGGCTAAGAACATACACCTCTCCTTGGGATTGTTCTTCTCTTCATTCTTGAATGTCAAAATTCCAACAAGATCGCTAACTTTGAGTGTTGATCATTAATATAACGGGACAATGTGACACCTCAAGGGTTCTCCTTCAACCCTTTACATTTTGAACAACCACGTATTAATGGGGTGTCATAAAAGATATCTAATTCATAGTGTAATTCCATTGACCCAGGCTAGTTCCTAGAAGATGGCATGCTACAATTGGCAGGGTAGAGCAGTTGTTCATTTTCCTCAAACATCTACTTGCATTATATTTCTCCTGATAATATCCTGCAGCATTTTTTGACTAGTGGAATATCTTGTGCATTTGAACTCGATCTTGAAACATGATACTACAAAATTCAATGATCAATTATTAAAATGAACATCCATACATCAAATAAATTCAATCAAATAAATGAATTATAAATAAAATCTAGACTTACTGCAAACAACGGAGGGCAACTTGAAGAGATTGAAACAATATGGAATGGGTTGGAATATGAAGAATTCGCCATTTGATATTATAACCTTTTTTTTTCCTGCATTTGAGCCAAAACCATCATTGATACATGAATAAATTCTTAAAAAAGAGTTTGGGAAGCATATAACAATCTAAGTTCCAACCGAATTTCAAACGGTTTTTAAAAGTTATTGGTGTGCTTAATTATTTTATGACACATCGGTGTGTCTATATATACAAAACGCGCTAGTGCACTAAATTATGAGAGGCACTGAAGAGCGACCTTCATTTTTTCCACTACGAAATTTTAATTGTGGAGGTTTGCATTTACACTTTGTCAATTAAATTGTTTGTCGGTGCGTTTTTACGTAAAAAGTGCACCACTGTGTTTTTTTTACGTATAGTGCACCGAAAAAATAAGTTATATAAAAAAAAATAGTGTGTGCGTTTATCATCAATGCGACGAAATATATAGCGAAAAAATGAGTGGGAATTTCATTTTTCTATATGTATATGTTTATAAATAAAAAAACCCCTAATATTTTTTTCATTCTTTTACCAAAACTTAAAGGGAATATTTGTGCAAGAGAGATTTACCAACAAGACTTTGGAGTGGGTATATTTTTTAAGAGCCAAATTTGTAAGTGATCACCATAGGTGACATACAAATCTACAGAGGAGAAATTTCAAGTACGTGATTTCATTCTATTGATCATTTCAATCTTTCTCCTATTTGATTCAAACAATTTTCAATACATTCTCAAAAAAGTAGAAGTGTTTCATAGTTACCTTCGGTATCAAAAGCCCTAGCTTTCTTGTTGTTTCTTTTAGTTTCCCTCTGTATATTTCACAAGGATATTTTTTTTAAGCAATAGATTTTTAAAGGGTTTCTTTACTTGTATATGGGGCATTAGGCATCTGTTGTAATAGGACCATTCATTGCATTGGATCCCAAACCCTTTTAATGTCAATTTTATTTAAAAAAAACATGCTTTCACGATTAGTTGTTCATTTTGTACATGAATAGCATGCATGTTTATGTCAACAACACCGCTGAGTTTAAAATGTAAATAACATTGTTTTTAATACTGAAAGCGTCATGTTTTAAATTTTTCCATGGGTTCGATGGTGCACAATAAATAGTAATGAGGCACTCGTGCTTATATTAATTTATAGAGCACTGCATGAATATAATGATTTGTAATCAAAACATTTTTTTTATTTTCAACAACACAGTACTAATCATGTACTAGTGCATATACATATGTTTAATGCATCAATGCATATCATTTTATTATACGCAACAAAATCTAATTTTGTAAAAAAGAAATCACAATTTCTATATATGATGATTCTTATTGCAACGAGCACGATGGTAGCTCATCCCAACAAGAGAACACGGCAAGTTCTTTAAGTTTTATTACAAATTTAATATATTTGAATTATCTGTAGGTTTAGATTAATGATTTGTATAGGTTAAGGTGTGTCATGCAGAACAAAAACTTGAAGAAATTTGATAAGTTTATTCACAATCTGAGTGCAAAAGAGCTTAAAAGCTTTATAGAAATGTTGCAAAGAGAGGAATTAGGTGGATCAAAAGGTAATCAACATGAAGTTTTTCTTTGAATTTTTACTAATAATGATTTTCTTAACAATAATCGCTAATATGTTTTAAATACTCGATTTCACATTTTTTTAATGTTATGCAGGGACTAATAGAAAGGGACCAGTATCTTGTCCTAAGAAAATAAAAATTACGAAGGATGTAAATGACGATGATTTGGTCCTCGGTTCATTCGAAGTGGTGGTGGAAGTTAACGAGAGGGGTCTTTTTTTTACAAAACTATGAGGGATGTAGTGGAAAGAACGTATAGACATACTTTCCACTTACAATACAAAAATCAACCCAATGACTCCAAGAATAAGGTTATATATAAACTACATGAAGCATTTCCGCGGCAATGGTCAATAAGACCTGTGAGACTTGCAATAGAAAAAACTTACAACCAACATAAGAGATTTTGAGAGACAACATGCAACACAACTTTGAAAGAATGTGTATTGTTTATGAAACAGTCACTGCTATGGTAATTTATGCAATCATGTATATTCTACTATGTAAATGTAGATATACTTATTACACTTTATTTCTATGTTTGTAGATGGAACATGAAGAGGTAGAACATAAAAAACAAGCCAATCAAGAAAACATCATGTTAAATAACCGAAGTACACTATCACCTACAAGTGATGAAGAAATTAGGCATGCACACAGCTTGAGCAATGACAACGGTTTGAGTGATGAATGACAATAAATATAATTGAATGTTATTCCAAGTTGTATGCTTTGGAATATTTGTTTGTTAAATTTTAGGATTTTAGTTAATGTACTCAATATTGAGTCCTCAAAATGGACTCATGTTGTCACAATTATATCTTAGACTTCCCTTTAAAAGCCTATATCTATGCCTCGATTATTTTTCCATTTCACTCCTTTTTGCCACAAAAACATAATCAACTACAAAAATTATGCATTGAAAAAGGTTAGAGGTAATTTGTCCATTCTTATGTTTAATTCCATTCTTATTAGTGAATAGTGATTTAATTAATTATTATTGAAATGAGTAGCTACATAATCTTTTGATTCTGTAGCAACTCATATTACAGTTATGTAGCATGTTTTATAAGACGAGCTTTTGCAGCGAATTTGTTCATCCACAGGGACATGGTCAACCTTGGATTGAACCACGACATTTGGAAGGCATCAAAATGTTCCACGAAGGTCATCCACCTGTTGGCATGGCATATGCATCCTCTAGTTTAGAACATAAGCAAAGTCAAACTTTTTGGTCAACGTGTACATATGGAAAAATGTGCAACCTCGATTTCATCATAAAAGAGCATAATGAAGCACGAGATTGTATCAGAGAAATTCATGCCTTATGTCATGAATTTCTCTAATACGTGGGTGATCAAGTCAAATCCAAATATACACAAAAGATTCATATTTGATTTGGTTATCTACGCATATGTAATTTGATACAGATTGTTTTAGAGATTCGTATAACTTGGAACTGAGCGATCCTTTTTCTACTCTATAAATATGAGTGATTAGATCCACCAAAAAACAATTATCATTACACCTTGAAATTGAATTGTTGTAGACATATTTGTTGATTAATACAAAGTTCTTAGTTATCGTTTGTTCAACATGAGTTGTTAATTCTGAGTTTGTAAAGAGTTTAGTCTTATACAATTTTGCCAAATAGTGTTTCCCGAGCTAGGAGGGCCCCTTGAGGAGGAGCACGCTATTCATTTTTTTAAGCATTATTGGTATTGTGTTTTTATTTATGCAGTTGTGTGATTTCCTAAATTTTTTCATTTCTTTCCACAATGTATTCATTTTATTTTTTTTGCACAGAAGTAACTAATCTTGCAACCATCAGTTGAATAATTGAGTGTTATGATCAATAAGAACTCTCATTGAGTTGAGTGATTGAAAGAATGTTATAGCAGTCCAATAGATTGTTGGTTTTACATATTGGAATTATTTTTGTGTTTTTATAATTCAGATTTTTTTATTTCTTAGCATTACTCTGTTCTTTCTGTAGTTGAACATAACTTTGTTTCAGCAGGTAAAGCACTGGACAATTTTCCTTATGGCATTATAGGATGTATTAGAAATAGTACCTACATATATTTTTCATTGCACTTCATCAGTTTACAATCCCCGGGTTGATAATTTAATGTAGCAGAGTTCAACTAATTGAACTTATTGACATTTTTGGCATCGTTGTCGGGGAAGTGCAAAGAGGCATTTAGTTTTTTTTCTTTTATTTTAAATGCATGTAGGAATGAATACATGGGAAGAGAGACATTAAGACGATAGGTAAGAACCCTCACACCCACTGTATGTAGAGCCATGGTGAATCTCTCTTCAACCATTTAAAATCATGATAAGTAGAATGCATGAATAGGAATAGAGATAATAGAGGTAGATTTACTCGTGGTAGAAGTGCACCAAACACCACTTCATCCACTTCATCACGTGGTACCTACTCTATCACGTGGTATTGTAAAAGACACACCATCATCTAACCCTTCTACAGGTAGGATTACAAGAGGAGGTTGAATAGGAAGAATCATAACTACATAAGAAAAAGGTAAAGGCAAAGTTGGAGAAGGTAGTTCTAAAATAGTAAAAGTGTCGAAATAATGTAACTGCAAAGTGTATTCTAATTATTATTGTTGTATTATTCATTAGATCAATCCCCTATTGCGGATTGATCATGTCGGCTATTGTAAAGGACCAAATCCCCTTTTGCGGATTGGTCAAAACATAATTGTAATAGGCAGAATAAGAAGTCGGCCCCAGAATATATTAGAGGTGGTTATAACCACCCAGATTGAGAAGTCGGCCCTACCAGTGAAAAGACACCTCCACACATGTCGGAGTTGTATAAATAAGGAGGCTAGCGCCTCACTTAGACACACACTCAGTTGTTCATTAAGGAGCAAGTTTTGGAGCTGTAGAGAGAGAGAGAGAGAGAGAGAGAGAGAGAGAGAGAGAGAGAGAGAGAGACATTCTTGGGAGAGGACTTTCTGTATTTGTTTGAGTTATCTCTTGGCATTGTATTGGCCATCTATAATAAGGAATTTTTGCTAGGTTTTCTCCCCCCATGACGGTTTCCCAAGATAAATGATGTGTCTCTTTTGATTGTGTATTTCTCAGTGATCATATCTTATGCTATTGTTATCTATTGAAATGCAAAGAACTCTAATAATAGCTTAAACCTTAACATGGTATCAGAGCTAAGCTGAAGAGAGCATCTTTCAAAAGAGAAAGTGAAAAATGTCACTGTTGTCGTACATGCAAATTAGGGATTTTTATTGAAGAAGTATTCCAGCCCCAAAACCATCTAGAAAAGTGTGCCCTTCCTCAAGGATCACTTTAGCATCCTCAGCACAACTTTTCAGTGGCTAGATCTCCTGGAAAGTGAAACCCTAGTTTTCAAAAAGTACCAGAAAACCAAAGTACCATAAGTACCAGAGTACTAGAAGTACCAGAAGCACCAGTCCAGAAATCTGTTGGTCACGTTTGAGGGGGTAAAAGTTGGATTTTCAAAAATCTGACTGCACCAGCTTACTCGCCTCATCTCAAGGCATCTATCCCCTGGATCAGAATTTCAAAATTTAAAGTTTGAAAAAATAGGGTTTCCTCATAAAACCCTAAGTTGCAGTTGCAGTCTTAGAACCAGTTGCAGTTGCAGCCGTAGTACCAGTTGCAGTCACCCTTGAAGTTCTTAAGAGTTGGTGATCATTATCGTTGCTACCATATAATGCCTCTACCTGCAAGTGTCGTCAAAGGTATGTACTCACGGTTAATCTTTAAAGAGTATATGAAGGAGAAGGGATCTCTTTCCATAGATCCATAAGGATCTCAAGATCCAACACATTCAGAGGAATAATGAAACCCGAGTGTGATTATTCTGATATGCATCTATTTGTTATGACATTATTTTGATCAGTGTTGCATGTTGTAGCTATGACTATCATTCCAAACTTTGATCAAAATCTGAGTCAAGGTATTAGATGGATTAAAAGTTGAGATCATAGAGTTTATCCTCTAACCCAACCCTCTGCCAAGATAGCATATTGTCTTAGTACAGAAGACAGGTTGAAGAAATCACTCGTCATCTTGAGTGAAGGAGACTTGGAAGAAAGCAAGCACACTCATTCTTGAGGACAAGGCTTCGGGCTCCAGGTTTGATTAATCAAGTTAATAAGATTCAAAGGTACACATGATAAGTTGATGATTACCCTTTACAAGTAACCACTATAGTTGAGATAACAGTCTTTGTAAAGTATTATACTTGATAGCATGTGAGCATATAGAGGTAAATACTTAATGTAATCATTTGTCTGATACAACTAACACCTCCTCTAGGAGAAACCTCGTGTGTTAGTTCCAGGTTGCCATGGAGGAATGTTCAATCACAACACTATAAGAGTGTTGACCCCATTTCGTAGTGTATCTCTTACTTTTGATCGTTGCTTCAGACAAGCCACGAGTGATATCTCTAAAGGAGCTACTATGATGATTATGTGTGCTATTTCTTTATCTATTATTATCAAAAGGATATTATTCTTGCTTGTTGTTTTGTTGACCTTGTTTCAGGTCACGGGTGATAACCCTGAGAAAGCTATAGTGAAGGTTGTAGAAGGCAACATATTATATGAGACATGAAGCAGACTATGTACATGATCATATACACTCATGCACCAAAGAAGATGAAGAAGAAGCTATCTCTTGAGATTTTGAATATCTCATATGAAGATCGATTGAAAGGAGCAGAAGGCTCCAAAGATGACCGAACATTAGAACGGGAAGAATATCTCGTTTGAAGCTTGAATATGTCTTCCATATTTAGACTTGGTATGCAACACCAAGTATACCCTGTAAGAGATGATGAAGTCCTTGTAGACTCGAAAGAAATCGAGAGTAAACCTGATCTCAGAAAGGATCAGATCAAGAGACAACTTCAGGGACTGGAAGATAGATGTCGTGAGAAGACTAGATCATAACTTCAGAGACTCCTAGGAGATATGAAATCTCTGGGATGATTCACTTGTTTTAGTGACAAAGAAGGAAGCCAGTCAGAAAGACTAGGATATGAATTCTTCCATGAGAAGAGAAGTCAGTATTGACTTCCAATATTGATCTATACAGATCAAACGTGTTGCAGATGTACAAAGCCTGATGTATGTCCAGAGGATTCTCCCAGCAAAAATGGAGAAGTCTATGATGAGACACTTATTGAAGAAACAGTTCCAGTACTTATGAAGACAACTAGAACAACCATGATTCATATATAGTACGATATGCAGGGGGAGCAATCCCCATATTTAAAATTTGAGTGGAAGATGGTGCAGTACATTAGTTGGGTCATGAAGACATGACTATGATAGCATTACCCCCATGAAAGAAGAAGAGTTATCCTGAGTATCAGTTATTGAGCCACTCTCAGCTTCAGATGAAACTGTTGCCATGATAAAAATAAGAGTTACTCTCAGATTTTAGCAGCCACATTGAGAATGAAGCAGTCATTCTCAGCCTCAGAGAAGCTGCAGGTGCAGAGTCCCAGATTCCAGAAGGAACAGTTGAAGAGAGAGTAGAGGACATACTCTGAGACAATGAGACAGATAATGCCTTACATAAAGCACATAGAGCGAACACATAATTGTGCAGATTGAGCTGCAGCTGAGCAAGTGTACTAGATTGGTACAATGTAATAAGAAAAATTGATTTGAAGATTGAAGATAGAAAGACTCATGTCTGCCACTTGAAGAATATCTGTATGTGTTGAAGCAAGCTCCGAGCTTGATATGGCAGAATTGACAGTTTCCTAACGAGCTTTACCAAGAGTAAAATTGATTCTAACCTCTACTTCAAGGTTATGAACGATGAGTCGGTGATATTGTTGATGTATGTGGATGACTTATTCTTAACTAGAGAAGAAAAGATCATCACCGAATGTAAGAAGAAGCTCGCTTCAGAATTTGAGATGAAATACCTTAGCCTAATGCATTATTTCTTAGGTCTTGAGGTATGGCAGAGTCCACAGAGGATCTTCCTTAACCAAGGGAAGTATGCAGTCAAAATCCTGAAGAGATTCAGCATGTTGGAGTGCAAGTCCATGAATACACCCATGGAAATGAAGCTAAAGCTATTGGTCGACACTTCGTCAGAATTGATTGATGCCACACTGTATAGACAGATCATTGGATCATTGATGTACTTGACGAACACCAGACCAAATATTTGTTTTGTCGCGAACACCTTGAGTTAGTTTCCGGTAGAACCCAGACATGTTAACCTAGTTACTGCAAAACATGTGATGAGGTACCTTAAGGGTACATTAGATTGTGGTCTCAGCTATGATGGAGATCATGATTTCACACTGAGTGGGTACACTGATTCAGATTGGGTTGGAAGTGTCTCTGACAGGAAGAGCACTCCAAGATGTTGTTTTAGTTTGGGATCAGCCATGATCTCATGGAAGAGTAGGAAGAAATCCAGCATTGCTCTAAGTACAACGAAAGCAGAATACATTGTTGTGTGTTCTGCCAGCTGCGAAGCTATATGGCTTCGTAAGTTATTGACTGGTCTATTCGACCTAGAGATGGAAGCAACCACGATCCTATGTGACAACCAGAGTTGCATAAAGATGACAGAGAATCATGTATTTCATGACAAGTTGAAGCACATAGAGATCTGATATCATTACATCCGTGACATGGTGCAGAGAGGAGACATAAAGCTCCAATATGTTAGCACAGATGAACAGGTTGTCGATGTGTTGACCAAGCCTCTATCTCGTGTAAAGTTTGAGCACTTTAGAGATAAGCTTGGTATAGTCCGAAAGGACCTCCCTCGAAAGGGGGAGTAGTGTTGTGTTGAGATATGCCAGCCTAGCATTGTGCTTCCAGCTTAATTGTTGTGATGTAAATCCAGTCTAGTACTATGATTCCAACTTAATCGTTGTGGTGAGATATTTCAACCTAATACTGTGCTTTCAGCTTAATTGTTATGATGTCAAGCCAATCTAGATTGTTGTGTTGAGATATGCCTAGTACTGTGCTTCCAGCTTAATTGTTGTGACGTAAATCCAGTCTAGATTGTTGTGTTGAGATATGCCTAGTACCGTTCTTCCAGCTTAATTATTGTGACATAAAGCCAGTCTAGATTGTTGTGTTGAGATATGCCTAGTACTGTGTTTCCAGCTTAATTGTTGTGACGTAAAGCCAGTCTAGTATTGTGCTTCCAACTTGATTGTTGTGACGTAAAGCCAGCCTAGTACTGTGCTTCCAGCTTAATTGTTGTGACGTAAAGCCAATCTAGTTCCGTGCTTCCAACTTAATTGTTGTGACGTAAAGCCAGCCTAGTACTGTGCTTCCAGCTTAATTGTTGTGACATAAATCCAGTCTAGTATTGTGATTCCAGCTTAATTGTTGTGTAGTGTGCCAGCCTAGTGCTGTGATGATGATCCAACTTCGTGTTGTGATGATGTGCCAGCTTAATTGTTGTGATGATGTGCCAACTTAATTGTTGTGATGTGTTTCCAGCCTCGTGTTATGATGATGTGTTACCAGCCTTTATGTTGTGATATTGGTGCTTTTGATGTTGTATCAGCCTTGTGTTGTTATTGATGATGAGGATGTATTAGTGTTATACTAATCCATGTTGATGTAGTTGATGATGATGATGCTACTCCATCTCCTGAGTCCTTGCTGAAGATGATGATGATGATATTATTTCAGCTTTAATGTTGAAGATGATGATGATGTTACCTTAGCCTCATACCAATGAGGATGATGATGCTATTATAGCTCCATGTTGTGTTGATGATGCTCCAGCCTCTATGATGTGTTGATGATGAGAAAAACTTCTGATGATTTATAGATACGCAAGTCAGTGTTCCAAGATGATATTGATGATGATGTCCTCTCACCCACCTGATGTTGTTGATGATGTTGTCCTCTCTCTCACCTAATGCTGTTATAGAATACCCTTATTGTTAAGGGGGAATGTTGAAATAATGTAAATGCAAAGTGCATTCTAATTATTATTGTTGTATTATTCATTAGATCAATCCCCTATTGCAGATTGATCATGTCGGCTATTGTAAAGGACCAAATCCCCTTTTGCGGATTAGTCAAAACATAATTGTAATAGGTAAAATAAGAAGTCGGCCCCAGAATATATTAAAGGTGGTTATAACCACCCAGATTGAGAAGTCGGCCCCAGAATATATTAAAGGTGGTTATAACCACCCAGATTGAGAAGTCGGCCCTGCCAGTGAAAAGACACCTCCACACGTGTTGGAGTTGTATAAATAAGGAGGCTAGCGCCTCATTTAGACACACATTCAGTTGTTCATCGAGGAGCAAGTTTCGGAGCTGCAGTTTGAGAGGAGAGAGAGAGAGAGAGAGAGAGGCACATTCTTGAGAGAGGACTTTCTGTATTTGTTTCAGTTATCTCTTGGCATTGTATTGGCTATCTATAATAAGGAAGTTTTGCTAGGTTTTCTCCCCCATGAAGGTTTCCCAGGATAAATGATGTGTCTCTTGTGATTGTGTATTTCTCAGTGATCCTATCTTATGTTATCGTTATCTATTGAAATGCAAAGAACTCTAATAATAGCTTAAACCTTAACAAAAAGTTCCATCAACTTCACAACAAGTTGTCATACTTCCAGCCAAACCTCAAGAAGAACAATTACTTAGTGTTTAGCCTGAATTTTCATTTCCAGAGAATCCCATTGAAGAACTAGAATTCTTTGCTAAATCAGAGGACTATGTGTAGCTTAGAGAAGATAATATGTCAGGAATAATATTTGGTGACTGAGAAGAAGAAATAGGATCCGGAGGTGAAGAACAAGAATGAGAAGAAAGACAAGAGGGAACAAGTACATCAAATGTTGAGAATGAATTTGGATTTCCAATCTTGGATCCAATAGTTGTAGTCCAAATGAAGAGTATATCGCCTTCAACATTGCCCAAATTTCATGGTATGATAACCAAACACCCATAAAATTTCCTTTTTGAATTTGATATGTTATGTCACAGCTATGATTATTCTTTCGATGCTAAAAAAATGAATTTGTTTGTAGCTACACTTAAGGATGTTGCATTACATTGGTTTATGGGCTTGGGAACAAATGCAATAAAAACATGGGATGAGATGAGAAAAAAATTCCTTGAAAAATATAATGATTATTATACAAATCGAGGAATGAGAGAGGACGTGTTTAAAATGACACAAAAATAAGAAGAGGGCCTTGAAGATTATTTAGAAAGATTTCATTACACTGTTAAAAGAGCAAAGAAAAATCATCTAGATTTGGATACTCTAAAAGTCATTTTACTTAGGGGAATTAGAGATTAATGGTTTGATGTATTTAATTTAATGGGTAAAGGAGATATTTCTCATCTCACCTATCCACAAATTTGTGACTTATGCAAGCATATTTCTTGAGGGAAGTCCAAATATGGTAAGGGACCCAGGGATTCTATCTCTAGGGTCATCAAATCAACCACAGGTGGGCTAAGTAGAGAAAAGTTTGGCAATTCATTGGACAATGTTAAAACAAACATTCTCAACACTCTTGGTTCTCAATTAGACACATTGAAAATTAAGCAAAATAAAGAGTTAGAGGATGCAACATTAATTATTTATTGTCCAAAATGTAGAAAAAATCATCCTTTAAAAGAATGTCCTTTAGATAACATTGATCTTAATGGAATATGTGCAGATAATCATGCTACAGAAAATTTCCCCTCTCTACTGGAACTCAAATCAACTTACCAAGGGACTCAAGGAGCTACACAACAATTATGTTTTGTTGCACCAAAAAGACCTTGGAAGCTAATGAATTCAGGTATATATCAAGACCCCTCTCAACAATTTAATCCTTATTTTTCTCAACAATACCCCGAATAGAATTGGACCATTCCTATGCCTTGGAAAGCATGTGCACCATAACAATCCCAAAACCAACCTTGGCAACAAGGTTGGCGAGGATCTGCCTATGGGACCATACTTTCTCCACTTTATCCTATGCCAACAATATACACAATACCCTACACAAAACAAGTATCCCCCATAAGTCCAACAACCATATTCCAATCAGCCACCACAAGCACAAATTTCACAACCACAGCAACTTCAATTACCATCAAACTAGACTCCAAGACCAACCCAACTACCTGCACAACCTGTTGCTAACCCCAATAGCAAAGTAGCATAGCTCGCTTACAATGATACGCTACATAATTTTCCCACTTATATGATTACTTCTCTTGGTGTAAATGATATCCATCTTAGATCAAGAAAATTACTTCATCAAGATGCACCTATTATTGTTGAACCTATAGAGGAATAAAATCATAATCAAATAAACAACAATGATAGTACAAATCCAATAAATCAAATTTCTTCAACTATAATAAATCAACCACAATAAATCTAGTACTCCACCTTTCACGGAAAGGTTAGCATTGGAAAAGCAAATCACTAAAACATGATATGATTTATTAGATGAGTTAAAGAATGTTTGTATCAAAATTCCATTATTGCAGGCAATCAAGGACATTCCAATTTATGCTAAGACAGTAAGGGAACTGTGTATACAAAAAATAAGAAGGAAAAAGAAAGACCTACAAAAAATACAAGTGATTGGTAAATTAGAAGACCTTATGTCGGGTAAAATCTATATGCAAAAATATGTTTATCACGGTAGCCCCATGGTAAAGATCCACAGTAATAATGTTGCAATTGAAAACACATTAATAGATTTAGGTGCAACAATAAATGTAATGAAAAAAAGTACCATGGATGAATTACAATTGTCTAATCTCCATAATACACCCACAATTTTATAATTAGTTGATAGATTAAAAATAAAACCAGAAGGTGGATTAGAGGATATAATAGTCTCCTTGGATTCTTGGGAGTACCCTGTAGATTTTGTGGTTTTAAAACTGAAATCTAACTTAGGGGGGCACCCATTAATATTAGGGAGGCCTTGGTTAGCTACAGTTGATGCTTTTATTAGTTGTAGATCAAGGGATATGACAATTGCACACAAGTATTTAGTAAATAAATTTAATCTATATCCACCTACTAAAGCTTTAACTGAATCTGAATTTACACAATGCTTTCAAGATACAAATGATAACGAGGAAGTGGTACAACCTATTTTTTTTTTTAAATAAACTGGAGAAGATTGTATTTATAAAAAGGCACAACCAAGGTCGCTAATTACATAGTCAAAAGCTCGTAAGTAGAGTAGACCAACAGTATAATTCTTTCAGAGACAAGCAAAACTAAGCCTAGATATCTCTCAATCAGAACTAGTTACATGCAAAACTATTCATGAACTGGGTCTGTTCAAAAATGGTGAAATTATGCTTTATTTAGGCTTACAAAAACAAAAATCTATCTTACTAGCCATCTTTAACAAAGTATTCATCCGGAGGAGGCTCTAGAGACACATTCAAGTATGGAAGAAATTCACTGGATCTTGGTCTGTTGTCGACTTCCTCATTCTGACTTTGAACTGAAGAGCTTGGAAATCTCATGTCCAACCAAGCTTCCATTGCCTCCCCTTGCCGACGAAGGAAATCAACTTCATCTTGTCGTTGTTTGATTAGCATCTGGTGTTGAGATAACGTTTCCAAAGTGAAAGAGGGAGCTGAGTTGTATGAATCAATTCTGAGAGAAAGTCGTTGAGAGGTGGTGAAATTATCACCCACCAGCTCGTCCTCCGAATTCACTCGGGCTTGCTGATGAACGTTCTCATGAGTCATGAAGTGATATACATTGTTGAATCAGATTTGACCAGGTAATATAACACTAGTTCCAATTGTGATTTCCCAATTTACCATAGGGACCATACCTGCCTAACTTCTTCTCGATCGACATAGTTCGTAGAGATTTATCTCCCTCTGCTAAGAATATAATTGAGATTGTGGAATCCCTGAGATGGAAGAGGAGCTGACGGGAATGGGAGAACATAAGAAATTTTTTGAATTTATCGTGGTTTAGAGTTACCTTGGCGCATGAATACAAATAACTTCGAATTAACCCATGGATCAAGCGTCTTTCAAACGTTGAGGTGGCATGTACTGGCTTATTTTCCATGTCGATATTCATGATGACAGTGTTTTCAATTATCCTCAAAGCAGGTGATGAATTGGCTATTCTAATGCTACGGGGTACTTTGTGTCATGGTGTCCCACGAGGGAAGTTTGCGGGGAGGTCAATCCTTTCCATGGACGTGATTGAGGAGCTTGTCCCGTGATTTCCCACGAACCAAGAGATTTTCAGAGTATGACCCTGCCCTTTTAAGGAATTTCCCAATCTTGATGAGCTCTCTAGGTGTTGATCCACAAGAATCCTGGAGCCAGGTGGTGCTGAGATGACGTGGGGCTGAGACATTAAGGAGGTGCTGAGAAGAGGACCCTCCTCCAAATTTTCATATGTCCAGGGGCCAAACCTATTGCTTGATTTTCCATGTTGTCGGCTACTTCATTATTTCTATGGAGGATGTGGAGGAAGTTTTCTTGTGTGGGGGACATGAGTGATTTGATCCTATCTATAATTCTATGAAGCTTGGAATTCTTTGGAGTGGTTCTCATAGCAAATTGTCGAATTATATTTTTTGAATACCCTACAATTGTGATATAGTTTAGTTGATGTTCATGGACTAATAGTACTCCTTGGTACATTGTGTATGCTTCTACCATATTGTTCGAATTTTGTAACACCCCAAGTTTTGAACCCCCACTTTAAATAATGTATTGTTACAATGTTGAGAGGCCAGGGTGCCCAAACAATTATTAAAAGGCCAGTGTGCCCAAGACATGTAATGTTTTTTATCATTATTAATAATAAATACATGGTTGGTTGCTAGACGGACAAGGACTAGAGTTATAGGGGGCTATGATTCCACAAGAGAGGAGTCTTGAGGGGCTAAGTGTTTATTCCTTTTTTAATTACCCCTTTTTGTCTAAGGGAGGGGATCGGTTACGTGAGCTTCTTGGGGAAGGCTAGGAGGTTCTTGATTCCCCTCGAAGTTACTTAAACCTGCCTTTGGTCTGATGGGGGAGTTCAACTAATGGCTTGTTCGTTGAGTTCCTGTACATTCATTCATTTCCCTCACGCACTTTTATGCACCCACTTACCCATTCATTGATCCATCCTCATCCCCATCTTGGCTTGGGAAAGGGAACCAAACTACTACAAAATTAGCCATGGTATGGTGGACTGTAGTGGTCACTGGTGTGATCCAGCCATGACTTGAGGCCTGCATGTCTGAGATGTGTTGGCATGTGTCCAGCGTTGCTCACAGCTGCGAGTCCTGGGAGTTCCATAATTGAGATTCTGAACCAGTTGCGCTGGAGCCAGAATAAGGAGAAGGACTACCTGAGGGACTGTGTGGCAGAGAAGGGTGGACGTTCGTTCTCTCGGGTGGTGCAAGATGGGTAGAATATATCTGGGTACCTGGATTGTTGTGAGAGTTGGGAAGCCTATGAGATCGTGAGTGATGACTGGTTTGGGAATCCAAGTAACACTCTGGAACCGTCCTTGTGGATTCATAGCCCTGGCTCGGGGGTGACGTTGTTGTTGAGTTTTGGAACAGTAGTGTCTACGATTGGGTGGAACGTCCTTGGTCTGCAGCCAGTTGGTGTCATCTTTCATAAAGATAAGTGCTCTATGTTATGGTATCATTTACATGTATATGAATGTATCTCCATTGTATATTTAATTATAGTTTAATTGAATCTTTAGACTATGCATGCTTGCTGACTACTATTGTGAATGTCGTTAAAGTCTTTTCTTTTATGCATCCGTAAATTAAAAAAAGGTATCGGTAAGCAAAATAATTCCAAGGGTGGGCTTGAAGGTAGCGTCCTCGGCCTGTGGATGGCTAGGTATGTTACAATTTGTTATCAGAGCTTCTGGTTGAAACATCGGGCCGGTATGGGCCGGGTCTATTGGTCAGAGTCTCGTGGTTACAAATTGAACTCTAATCGTGGAGTTGAAAAGCTCAGGAGGAATGGCATTGCAGAATCTACGCATGAGTTAGATCACCAAAGACCCGTTGTAAGGGGTTCGAAGGATTGCAACTGTCCCCTTCGAATTTGGGAGCAATCGCCATTGTAGGATTAGGAGAGATCTGGGATCGTTGGATTGGAGGACATGTGAACAAGGGTCATCCGATGAAAAGGAAGCAAGGGTTAAGGTCACCACCATCAGATCCCATTGGAGAGAGAGATCAACGGACAACCGGCATTGCGGAGAACCAAGTTGCACGGAAGATAATACCTCAAGGCAGTCCCACAATCCAAACCACAGTTTCACTGAGGGGTTACGTGTCAGCATCAGGAGGATTGCGGGACGAAAAGCGAGTTACTCCAAGCCGTTGATGCATGCCCCCGCAAATTGAAAGACAGTAAGTGATGTGACATGTTAGGGATCGAACATCGAAACTCCGTATCGCCGAAGTAGATCTTGATCGTCGATCACCAAGGGGTACGTGTCAGCAGATCAATAACTCTGGAGAAATATTTTTGAGAGGTTTTCAGTTGAGATTTGAAACTCTCGAAGCCCGAAGAGCCAGAGAGCCGAAGTAAATCTCGATCGTCCGATCATCCGAAATAGATCTCAGTCGCCAAATCGTCCAGAGTAAATCTCAAGCGTTGGATCGTTCGAGGTGAATCTGGGTTATCTGATCCAGAAGAGACGTGGCATAAATCTGTGGCTTTCGGGTGAAGGCCCGAAGTAAGCCTCAATTGTCTTATTCAAGAGGACACACAGCAGAATCCCATGTACTTCAAGGAGGTTCAAAGTTTGAGATTTTTAAAATTCGAAGACTCGAAAGGATCTCAGCCATTGATCTGTTGAGAGCCACGCGTCACTAAATCCAGGGCTTCAGATAAAAGCTAGTGGGGCCAGATAAGTTTTGAAATCTAATATTTCTGAAGTCTGAAGACCCGAAGTAAGCCTCAACCGTCAGATTAAGGAGGACACGTGGTGCAGATTCGTGGACTCCGGGTGAAGACCCAAAGTGAATCTTAGTCGTTCGATCTAGGAGGACACATGGTGACAGATTGGCTAGTTCAGGAATTTAGAGTTCGGTAGAATTGGAAGTGTGCTAGTATGGAAACTCCTGAAGTCTCGAAGCCCGAAGAGTCGAAGTGATGGGGCAAGATGATGTCACCTAGAGGTGATGTGGATTCTGGAATTCCCAAAGTGATGTGGCTTGTGGATGTCACCTGGGATGACGTGGACACATGGGATGTGTGCCACATGTTAGTAAGTTTTGAGCATATGGAGTATTGAAATGTCAGTTAGAATGCGACACATCTCACCCACCCGATTAGGCCACGTGTCCGCTTCCATTATTTCACCGCGTGGAAACAGATCGTGTAGTCTGGAGACTGGGCACTCTAGTGGGGAAAGATGTGACAGGTTGTGTTGGGTTGAAAACTCACGAAGGTCGGAGTTCATATCGACTGTTGATTCCAGAAGACACACGTCGAAGGATCATCAACTTCGGGTGAAATCACTACGGGAGAAAGTGCAGGAGGAAAGTTTGAAACTTCTGAAGCCCAAAGAGCCGAAGTGATTCACAGTCGTTGATCTATGGGAGGACACCCGTTGGCAGATCATGAACTCTGGGTAAAAGCGTTTCGGGAGGAGGCAAGCGAGGAAAGTTGAGACTCCCGAAGTGTGGAGTCCCGAAGTGGATCTCGATCATTGATCATGAAAGAGGACGAGGATCGTTGATCCAGTCCTAGCTGAAAGTTTTGAAGTCCCAAAGCTCTGGACAAGCACTTTTTCAACTAAGCGTAGGGTCATGGCCATGATCATATGCAGATTGAGAGCTGAGGGAAGGAGGGATAAGGGTTGAATTGGTGGTCTTCGAGACAGAAAAGTGCTAAGGAAGGATTTAGATGCGATTTCTAGTCATGGTCACCTAAGAAGGTGGTTTCAAGAAAGCGTCTGCGTAGGATAAAACTTTGGGTCAGCCAAGGATAACAGGTGTTACACATTATTTTCATCATCCCTATGAACGTTAATGATGTAAACCTATCTATTGCCTTCAGAGGGGTCAGTGACCTGAGTTCCTAAAGAAAGAAGAGAGAAGAACTTTTCCTAAGAAAATAAGTTGCATTCTCCTTTGTAAAAATCCTATAAAAAGGAGGTTCACAGGTTTCTATATAGGCAGGGTGCGAGAATGCTCGATTCTCACAGGTTGCACCATAGCTGGGTTGTGAGAGGTTCGCAGGTTTATCTATAGGCAGGGTGCGAGAATGATTTATGTTATATTGAGTTTATGTTATTGCTATCACTTTGGTTGGTTGCGTTCTTTTGCAGGTTCATCATTGTATGAGTGTTGGAACGGAGCTAGGATGGCAGTACCGAGAGGAAGTGGCGTTTAAACGGTATGTCACCCATCCCTCTTTAGTTAGTAAAATCAATATTTAAAACTTAAGGAAAGAGTCATGTTCTGGTGTGTTTTGTTCTAGATCTAGGTGGATCTAGGGAGATCAGTTAGTGTCTGCACCTACCGATTAGTCCGATAACAAAATTGGCGACTATACTGGGGAACGGATTGTTTCCTAGTTAGTCTAGTTTCCCTTCTTTTGATTGCTTGTTTTCTGGTTTTTGAGTCCGTGGGACATCCATCCAGACTCTCTGGATCTAGAAGTTCATTTAGATTCCTTGTCCTTTTTCAAATTTTTCTTTGATTACAGACATTCTCGCTCTGTACCTCTCTGTGGCCTGCGAGAATCATTGATGTTCGCACCCTACTGTTCAGTTCAGTGTGAAATTCTCGCACTCTACCAGTGTCTAGGCTGCGAGAATACCTAATTCTCGCACCCTACCAGTGTCTAGCCTGCGAGAATACCTAATTCTCGCACTGTACTCTACTGCTAGGCTGCGAACTTGTTTGTAAACTTTTTTGGTTTGGGTCTTGTCATCTTTTGATGACCCAGATTTTCTTTGATCAACTGAATTGAACTTTTGGAGCCTATATTGATATGTTTACAGTCTGCTTGACATTCTTTGAGTTGCTTTTAGCCATCTTTGTTTTGTTTGGTTTTGAAGGATTAGTCTCTTGCTTTGAGTGTCTTTCAATTACAAAGCGTGTGTTTTCTTTAGAAATGTTTAGGGAAAGATCATATTTATTCTGAATAGTTCGCTTTAAAAGAAAACTATTAGTTTGGGTTTCTTTGTTTTAAGAAAGTTCATTATTGCTTTTAGTGAAATTTTTGAAACAAAAAGATTTGATTTCTTGCTTTATATTGAATTGGGGGCATCCTTGCATTTGAAGTAGCGAAATTGCATGATTCTTGGCATTTTTTGGTCTTAAATTTTGAAAAATTTCCCCCCTCATGGCCGGGGGCCATGAATAGTGCATTGGTGTACAGTACCTTTTTCTTATTTCTTGAGAATATTGATATTGATGAGTTTAATATATTTTGGGACATTGTGCATCTGGGAATGATAAATGGTTTCTCCTTCTCGTAGCATAGCTTTCATCGAAATGAAAAGATTGCATCTTCATCTCTTTGCATAACTTTCAAGTCGGTCGAAACACCATATTGTCCACGCCATTTTCCTTTTGAGTAACAACAGCCATAAAATATAGCGCTTATGAAAATTAATTAGACATTTTTATCTTTTTTGGTAGCAAACCT
The DNA here is from genome assembly GCA_009831015.1 of Picea engelmannii. Taxonomy (NCBI): domain Eukaryota; kingdom Viridiplantae; phylum Streptophyta; class Pinopsida; order Pinales; family Pinaceae; genus Picea; species Picea engelmannii. The sequence continues at coordinate 833,039 of ML782746.1, read as the reverse complement.
ACATTAGATTAGTCATAGGGCTTTGGAATAAGTGTGAAAGATAACTTTCCAAAGCTGCAAACAAACATAGTATCTTTAGATAGGGAGAGTTAAATCCACTTACTACATTTTGTCCTGGGAAGCCCTTCTCACACAAGGGTCAATCACGCGGTCACATTGAGACTGGTAGAGTTACTCACCCTGCTTTGTTGGTCTTGGTGTAGTGATTACGTGTATTATGGGGGTCGCTTGAGAGGTATACCCACAATGATGAGTGGAAGCCTTTCAAGTTGATTTTGGGCTAGATACCCTGCCCTTGCACGTGGATCAGACTGTCGACTGTTTCCCCAGGCATCGTTGTAGTGATTGGTAACCTTAGTGGCCTATCTCTTTAGGGTATTTACACAAGGTGACCGTGGAGGGGCAAGTCTTCACGGTACCTGGAATCGACATTGGCCAAACTCACTCGGGCTCCTTGGAGGGTGTACCCACGATTATGTGTGGGAGCTTGCACTAGGGTGTAAGTCCGTTAAGTAGGTCGTCAACGTAACTTTTTCACCCACTCTATCTTAGCCCCTTCTTACTTTGTTCCCGCGACATTGGATTTCATCACCAACTAGTGTGTTCATTGTGAGAAGGTTTTGTTTGCTTGCTTGCTTACTAGATTTTTAGCGTGTGTTGTTTGTTTTCCCTAGAGGACTCTAGATTGGATATTTATTTAATGGCGTCAGTTCCCGAAATGACCAATGAAGGAACGCCTGCTCCAGGGGAACCTTTTAGTTTTCCTTCTTATGGAAACATTGGTCCTCCTCATATTGTTACTTTGAGCCTTCCAGGTGTCACAATTGGATTACCGGTATGGTTGTTTTCCATTCAGGTAATCCCGAATGCAGTTAGTGCTTCAGTCACAAGAACTTGCCCCCACGAGCATCAACCTCATGTTGATCCTTCACCTTCTTCACCAGTAAGGTCTTCTTCACCTTCTTCTCTTGCAAGGTCGCCTTCCATTTCATCTTCTTCGTCGAGTGAAAGTTTTGAAGCTAGTAACCTAGTGAATAAGAAGAAGAAGAAAAGGAAGATTAAGAGAAGAAAGATAAACAAGGGCAAAGCTTCTAACCATTGTCAAACATGTTGGAAAACAACCAGTTACTGTTAATCGTGTTGGGAGAGTTGATGATGTCAAGATCACCCAAACAACCCATAAGCCCAAGTACCCTTGCAGGCTTTATAAGGGTAACCATCTTCTTAAGGATTGTCCTGGTCTATCCAAGGTAATAGAAGCATAGTCTGCATATCCTTTCCAGTCCACGTCGTCGACCTCTGAACAATATGTTGATGACCCCCCGTCAACTAGTCAAGATACCGTTGGGAAGAAAAAAAGTAGAGTCAAGTTCTCGTGCATGCTATGCAAAGGGAGTCATCTCACTCACCTTTGCCCTCATATGGGTGAAGCCTCGAAATTACTGGAAGATATGACTGTTTCACAACCTCAACTTCCAGTTTCTTATCACAAGCTTACTCTTGACCCCACTATAGTTGATGGAATGATCACTTTGGTCCCTTCATCGGTCAATCTGGTTAATCATGTCGTCAATCTGGTCACATCCTTAGTTGAACCAGTTGACAAAGTGGTTGATCCGATACCATCCTCGGTCAATCCCACTCTCCCCTCAGAGAGTGAAACTAAAGCGGTCGATCCGATCCCATCCTTGGTCGATCCCACTCTCCCGTTAGAGAGTATCACCCAAGTGGTCGATCTGTTTCCACTTGTCGACCCCATTCTCCCCTTGGAGAACGCAACCCAAGTGGTCGATCTGGTTCTGTCATCGGTCGATACCACTCCTCCTTTGACGAGTGCTAAAGTGATTGATCCAATCCCTTCCTCGGTCAGTCCCACCCTTCATCCAAAGAGTGCCAAAGTGGTTGATTCGATCCCATCATCGGTCAATCCCACTCTTCCTCTAAAGAGTGCCTGCGTGGTCGATTTGATCCCATCATCAGTCGATCCTACTCTCCCGCTCGAGAGTAAACCCGATACTGCCCACGTTTTTCTCTTTGATGCAAACTCTGTCGTGTCGGGGGGTATTCCTCTTTCTCCCATGAAACCCCCTCCAAGTAATGAGGACATCCTTTTTAATTGGGGTGTGCTAACTGGACCTCGTCTTCCCTCTCACATTTCTTTCCAGATTACAGTGCAATTTTGTGGTCGGGATGTTCCTCAGACGTTGATAGATGAAGGTTCGCCTGTTAGTATTTTGTCCTCTATTGCTTGGCAAGCTTTGGGTTATCCTCCGCTTGCACCGGTTACACAAAATCTGTTATCTTTTAACAGAAGAACCAGTCAACCTTTAGGGGCCTTTCCCCAGTTTCCTGTAACTTTGGGAGGGAAAATTGTCTTTATTGATGTCATGGTAGTCCAAGACCCCTTGGATTTTTCTTTACTCCTTGGGAAAGATTATGTCTATGCCATGAAAGCTATTGTGTCTACTCTTTTTCGTGTGATATATTTCCCTCACGATGGACGAGTTGTGACTGTTGATCAATTTTCATTCGTTGATCCTGCCTGGATTGCCTCCCTGAACGGTTCTTATACGCAGACAATATCGCCCCCGCCACAAGTCAATTATGTGGCATTGTCGCCCATGGATTCAACTTCTGATGACTTAGATCCAGTAGTTGACATGGTGATCTCTTCGATAGGGTTGTTAGAGCCTGATCTCTTTACTCCTGTCGCGACCCTTGCAATGGTGTCCTTCTAGAGTGTGTTTCTTCCTTCCAGTGAAGACCTCTTGGAATCCATGACGGAGTTTTGTCCCTTGACATGGTGTCATTCCAGAGCATTGTCCTCTTGGAATCCATGATCAAGAAGAGAGGTCCTTGAGCATGGTTTTTTGATTTCAAGCTCATTAAAAAATGAAACCACTTACGAGGATAGTTTTTATGTCTCTGAAGCAACCTCATTAAAAAATGAAACAAAGGTTACGAGCATAGTTCTTGTTTCTGTGTCAAGCTCGTTAAAAAATGAAATAGTTTTCCCCCTCTCTATTTGAGTCAAGTCCTTCATCTAGTATTTGAAGCTTCATTTCATTCTCCTTTGCAGTTG
>ML782746.1:801026-829907 GCA_009831015.1 Picea engelmannii | reverse complement strand
ATTTGAAGCTTCATTTCATTCTCCTTTGCAGTTGGATGAAACGAAGCTTGGGGGGAATTTGCCTCAGCCTCTGGACTTCATGCTGAAGTTGAGCCGCTAGCTTCTTAAACTGGGGGCTAAGTACCAACCATCCATGTGTTATGCGTTGGGAAGTCGCAAGCATAGTTTTCTATGGTTCAAGCTTGTGTAAAAATGAAACCAGCTACCTCAAGCGTAGTTTCCTCTGGTTCAAGCTTGTGTAAAAATGAAAACAGGTCCAAGCATAGTTTTGTTTAGTTTTTAATCTTGTGTAAAAATTAAAATCTATCCCAAGCATAGTTTTGTTTTGTTTTAAAGCTTGCATAAAAATGAAAACAATCTCGAGCTCAGTCTTTATTATTTCTCATGCTCGTAAATACATGAGAATAAGTTACTGAGCTTAGTCTTTGTTCTTTCTCGTGCTCATAAATCAATGAGAATGTAACTGAGTATAGTTTTATCACTTTTTCGGACTCGTAAAGGTTATACGAAAAAGGAACCCCCTGGAGTTCCCTTTAAGCTCTTTTCAGACTCTCTAAACATGAAAAGATTGTCGAGTGACCTTGTTCTCTTCACGCTCGTTAAAATATTTGAAGAAAACATCTATTGAGCAATAGTTTGTCTCTTTTTCGGTCTCATCAGACTACTTTACGAAAAAGGAACTGAGAGAGTTCTCTTTAAGTGTTTTTCAGACTCTCTAAACATGAAAAACCCCTGAGTTTTATTTATTTGGACTCGTTAAACAAACATCGAAAGGCCCATATGGGACCAAACCACTCCTTCTTAGGGTTCGTTAAACATACTCCAAGGGACTCGTCCGAAGGATGAGCTTAAATTTACAAGCATATGTTATCCTCCTCAAGCTTGCGTAAAAAATAAAGAGGTACTCGCCAAAAATGGTGGGGGGGGGATTTGGAAAGAAATGTATCTAAACCTATATTCTATGGTAGAGTCACTTTTGAACATGACACCCTTTCACTCGCCTTGTGTCTAGGTTGGAAAATCCACTTGTCTCCTGATCATACTCCTATAAGATTACAAATTGGTCTGTGATCCTTGTTGTTGAGTCAGTATTTCCAAGACAGTTGTCGTGTCGTCAATATGTTCAAAGAGAAATTCAACCCGGAAAGCCTTCTATTGCGTCGGCCATTTCTGCAGTCCTTAAATCCTTCTATTTCATCGGCCATCCCTAAGTCAGTCCTGCATCACTTGTTACTTTGATCTACTTCAAATCTTATTACTCGTTTCATGTCATTGATGGGGGATACATTAAGGCCCTCCTGTGACGAGTCTTTTCCTGTCGACTTCAACTCATTATCCAGGAATTAGACTTAGAAACCAATTGGTACCTTGGAACTTGCATGCCTCAATGGCAGGTTTCCTCACTTTCGACAGTGGGTTTTCATTATTGACCTCTGTTCGGGAGATTCCGCTGAGTGTTGGACTTCAACTCATTAATTCGCATTCGTTGGATTGTACTAGTGTACCTTGGGAGTCATTTACATTAATGGTGATTTCCCTCGCACTTGTTAATGGTTCTCATCATTGACCGGTAATCAATTGGTTTTTCCCATGTTCGACTTTAGCACATGTATTCACATGGTTAGATTCGTACTATGGAGTGGTGGATATGAAGACACTAGATCTTTTCTATCAGATTCAGGTTGCGTTGGAGTATATTCATATTGTACTGGTGCATAGATCCACATTGTATGTCTCGTGGCTATGTTCAAATTTGAGTCCTTAACACATAGATCCACAGTGTATTTTTGGTGGCTATGTTCAGATTTGAGTCATATTGGCATGGATCCACAGTGTATGTTTGGTGGCCATGACTTGTCTTACTTGACATGGATCTTCGCATGTCAGCGTTTATGCTTTGAGTCATTTGTATTCTGAGTATGGGAATTCCTATCTCAGTGATGATGTGTTATTGTATTGTATTTCCTTGTTTGTTGGTAGGTTTCCGACCGACTGTTCCTTGTTCCCTACACACTCGACAAAGTATTTCAGCTATCACTCTGTTCTAACTTCATACTTTGGGGGGCTCTCTGTTACACATTATTTTCGTCATCCCTAGGAATGTTAATGATGTAAACCTATATGTTGCCTTCAGAGGGGTCAGTGACCTGAGTTCCTAAAGAAAGAAGAGAGAAGAACTTTTCCTGAGAAAAGAAGTTGCATTCTCCTTTGTAAAAATCCTATAAAAAGGAAGTTCACAAGTTGCTACATAGGCAGGGTGCGAGAATGCATGATTCTCGTAGGTTGCACCATAGTTGGGTTGTGAGAGGTTCGCAGGTTTCTCTATAGGCAGGGTGCGAGAATGCTTATACGTGGGAAAAATGAGCATTTTCTCGAATCTTCTAGAAGGAGAAACTTCCAGGGTGAGGTGGCATCCGAATGGTTTGGATCTTACTCGCTTTCATGATTTAGTGGGATCATCCTAACCTCCTCACCTTATCCTCTTCAAATTATAAAAGGAGAGGATCTCTCATGGAGAAAGTTAGCTTGGATCTTTTTGGATTGGCTAAGTTGGATTTGGCTTGGAATTATCATCTTGGTTAGAGTGGTTTTGAGTTTTGCCTTTATCAAGATAGATTGTGAATACTATCAGATCTATGCTCTCATAATTCTTGGAGTGGAAGTGTGTGGGGAACGAAGGACAATTGGAAGGGACCTTACAACATCAAGGCCATGGTTGTAATCTCTCTTTCACATTTAATATGATACAGTAATATGATTCTTTCCTATAAAGCTTGTTGTGTTTTATTGTATGATTCCTTGATCACATACATAGGTTTATATTGAGTTTATGTTATTGTTATCACTTTGGTTGGTTGCGTTCTTTTGCAGGTTCATCATTGTATGAGTGTTGGAACGGAGCTAGGATGGCAGTAGTGAGAGGAAGTGGCGTTTAAATGGTATGTCACCCATCCCTCTTTAGTTAGTAAATTCAATATTTAAAACTTAAGGAAAGCGTCATGTTCTGGTGTGTTTTGTTGTAGATCTAGGTGGATCTAGGGAGATCAGTTAGTGGCTGCACCTACCGATTAGTCCGATAACAATAGGACACTGTTATTTTTGGAGAAAGGGGATATGATCTCCATGAACAAAAAGAAAAGAAAGAGACTTGTAGCATGGTTTGACAATTGTGTTTATCATATGCATAATTGTAACAAAATTGTCGCTTGCACATTTTGCAAAATTAAGGGGTTTAAACACATCAACTCAGGATGTGTATTGAGGAAATGGAAGAAGGAAAGGGAGACTCCAGTCATGATAAGGAGGCCAAAGGCCAAAATACTAGAGTTGGTAATGCAGAGACAGAGTCTAATGGACACAAGGAAAAAGGAGAGCATGAAACGTTAATAGAAACGATAAGAAACATGAAGATGGAAGTGCAGAGATACAAAGAAGACAACGAGAGACTGATGAGAGATAAACGTTAGATAAATGCTCGAGTGTTGTAGAGCTTAAATCAGTAGCAGAGACAAATGAAGAAGGGATCAAACTCAAGACAAGAGGAAGAAGGTAGGTGCCATGAAAGAAGGGATGATCGTGGAAGGGTTAGTTATTCCAGAAGTGCTAGCAGAGCTCATGGACACCACTCACCTCCTTACTCAGAAGGAAAGTTTTATGCATCGAAAGATCCCGTAAGTAGTCCAGAGGTGTCTCATGTTAGAAAACAAAGAAGGAAACAAGAGGTAAATAGTTTGCAAGGAGATCTAAGAAATCTCAAGCCACCTTCCTTCGATGGTGAAAGAGAAAGGGAAGATGATGTCAAAGCATGGTTGCTTGGACTCCAGAGATATTTTCAGTTGCATAACTATTCATCAAATCTGGAAGCCAGGATTGCCACCTACCATTTACACGAGAAAGCTGCAATGTGGTTGGACCAACTGAAGCAAGTGGAACATGTTAATGAAAGTAGGATCACTTGGAAGCAGTTCAAGAAGTACTTCCAAAAGGAGTACCTCTCAAAGCATTTCTATGACAAGAAAATGCAGGAGTTCTTTGAACTCAGGTTGGGAAGCATGACTATGGCAGAGTACGAGAAGAAGTTCTTGGGATTGTTAAAGTATGTCAGGTTCACTGGTGATGAAAAAGTGAAAATACAGAGATTTCTAAGTGGATTGTCAGCCTTTTATAAGGAAAAGATCAAGTATGATGAGCCCAAGACCATGACTGAAGCCATCAGGAAGGATAAATACCTATATGAGCAAGGCCAGGGAAGAGAATCTCTACAGAAATCTTGGAAGGATGTGTAGAATGAGAAGTCTGATCAAAGGAGGAAAAGATTCAAACCTTCCTTCAACGGGAATGAGCCTAATAGAAATTGTCAAGATCAATATGCTAAGAGGGATTTCAAGAAATAAGATTCCTTGGGAAAAAGGGGAAGACCACCAATCCAATGCTAGGGATGCAAGGAATATCACTTGTACAAGGATTGCCCACACAGAAAGGACAGAGTGAAGACTGTGCACAACATCCAGGAGGCTACAACAGTCGAAGATATGGGAAGAATCTATGCAGCTTTAGATGATCGACAAGCAGAGTACCAGTCCAATATGATCGAGATGGAAGGTAAGATCATAAATCATCATGTTTCTATTTTGATTGATTCAGGAGCAAGTCATTGTTACATTGATCCTAATATAGTGGATAGATTACATTTGGAGAAAAGTAAACTTGGAAAAGCAAGTTTGGTTTAGTTAGTGACTGGAACCAAAAGAAGAATCCATGACATGGTCAGAAGTTGTTCCATAAGTCTTAATGGTGTGAATACTAGTATTGATCTAAATATCATACCATTGGGGTCTTATGATATTCTGATTGGAATGGATTGGTTGGAAAAGCATCATGATGTCCTAGAATGTCATAACAAGACACATGTCTTGATGGAAATGGAAAATAGAGCACTGTGAAAGGAGTTCCAAGACACATCTCTATAAGGGAGATTTCAGCCTTACAGCTAAAAATATGTTTTAGGAAAGGATGTCAACTGTATGCAACTCATGTGGAAGAGACAGATAATACAAAAGGGCCAAGCCTCAAACATTCCTTGGTACTACAAGAATTTGAAGATGTATTCCAAGAAATACCCAGATTGCCACCAAGAAGGGAGATAGATTTCTTAATTGATTTAGTGCCAGGAGTTGCCCCGGTGTCAAAAACACCTTATAGAATGAGCACACCAAAGTTAAAAGAATTACAAATGCAGTTAGAGGAATTGTTGAAGAAAGGGTACATACGTTCAAGTGTTTCACCTTGGGGAGCAACAGTACTTTTTTTCAAAAAGAAGGATGGAACCTTGAGGTTGTGTATTGACTTCCGACAGCTGAACAAGTACACTATAAAGAACAAGTATCCTCTACCCTAAATTGATGACCTCTTTGATCAACTAAGAGGAGAAAATATATTCTCAAAGATTGACCCGAGGGAAGGATACCATCAGGTAAGAATCCAGGAAGAAGGAATTCATAAGACAGCCTTTAGGACCAGGTATGGGCATTATGAATTTGTAGTGGTGCCATTTGGACTGACCGATGAACCAATTGTCTTCATGTGCTTAATGAACGGCATATTCATAAATTATTTGGATAAGTTTGTCATAGTATTCTTGTATGACATACTTATCTATTCTAAGTTTGAGTAGGATCATGAACATCACTTAAGACTGGTGTTGGAAGTACTGAGAGAACATCAGTTGTATGCCAAGTTGAGTAAGTGTTATTTTTATCAAAAGCATATCCATTACTTGGGACACATTATTTCAAAGTAGGGCATAGTAGTAGATACAGAGAAGATCAAAGCCATTAGAGGATGGCCAACACCCAGAAATGTGTCAGACATCAGATCTTTTATGGGATTAGTTGGCTACTACAGAAGGTTCATAGTAGGGTTCTCTAAGATTGCACATCCCATCACTTCTTTGCAAAAGAAGGGAACTAAATTTGTATGGACACTCAAGTGTGAAAATAAATTTAATCTGTTGAAGGAATTACTTACTAGTGCACCTATGTTAAATATTGTTGACCCAAATGAAAGTTTTGTGGTATGTACAGACGCATGTAAGGAAGGACTTGGGGGAGTCCTCACATAAAATGGACATGTCATTGGATATGAGTCTAGAAAGCTTAAGGAACTATGCCACGCATGACTTGGAACTTGTTTCCATTGTTCACGCCTTGAGGATGTGGAGGCATTATCTCATGGGGAAGAAATTTGAATTAAGGACAGACCACATTGGCCTGAAGTATCTTTTTGAACAACCAACATTGAATGCCAAGCAAACAAGATGGCTGGAATTTTTAAGTGAATATGACTTCGATATCAAGCATATCAAGGGAAAGGAGAATAAATTTGTCGATGCACTTAGTAGAAGGGTGCATATCATGCATGCTACTGTTGTTAGTATGCATCAGTCAGACTTGAAGAACATAATTTTAGATGGTCTTTTTACAAACCAGAATTACCTACAGGTAAAGGAAAACTTACAGCAAGGAGATGTACAATAGAAAATAAAGGAGTATGAGATAAAGGAAGACAGATTACTCATGCATAAAAATAGAATCTATGTTCCTAGTTCTGGAGAACTGAGGAATTTAGTACTGAAGGAAATGCATGATGTTCCTTATGTTGGACATCACGGTTACCAGAAAACGATTACAGCAATAAGAAGCCAGTTCTTTTGGTCGGGAATGAAAAAGGATGTTGTTGATTACATCACTCGATGTATGGAATGTTAGAAGGTGAAGGCTAAGCATAGGCACCCAATGGGTTTGTTGCAGCCATTGCCAATCCCAGAGAAGAAATGGGAAGCGATCACCATGGATTTCATCACAAGATTACCCAAAACAAATAAGCAACATGATTAAATCATGGTGGTGGTTGACAAATTAACAAAGGATGCTCATTTTGTGCCTGTGAAGACAATGCATACAACGCCTAATATTGCAGAAATTTTCATGAAGGAAATTGCTAGGTTGCATGGGATACCTAGGACAATTGCCTCGGACAGAGACACGAAGTTTACCTCCAATTTTTGGAGGGGATTGTTTAAAGGATTTGGCACAAATATAAACTTTAGCACAACATATCATCCCCAAACAGATGGGAAAACAGAGAGAGTCAATCGAATAATTGAAGACATGCTAAGAATGTATGTGATGGATAAGCCATCTAAGTGGGAAGATTACTTACACTTGGTTGAGTTTGCATATAATAATGGGTATCAAGCTTCATTGAGAATGATCCCATTTGAAGCCTTGTACCGTAGGAAATGAGATACTCCAGTAAGTTGGGACAATCCAGTAGATAGAGTGGTACTTGGGCCAGAGTTGCTCAAGGACATGGAAGACCAGGTGGTCAAGATCAAGCAGAATTTAAAGGCAACTCACGATAGACATAAAGTTTATGCAGACAAGAACAACATAGCTACATAATTTAAAGTAGGGGAGCATGTAATTTGAAAGTGAAGCCCAAGAAAAGCTCTTTGAAATTGGGTAGTTGTACAAAGTTGGCAGCCAGATTCTGTGGTTCATTTGAAATATTGGATAGAATAGGGCCAGTTGCATACATGTTTGCATTGCCTACTTCCATGAATGTGCATAATGTATTTCATGTCTCTTTACTAAATAAATATGTACATGATCCTAACCATGATGTTGATTAGCATCTGATTCAGGTAGAGACAGAGGGAGATTTTCAGGTTCAGCCAATGTGGGTATTGGACAGAAAAGTCAAAATGCTCCGGAATCGAGTTATAAAGTTGGTAAAAGTTCAGTGGACCTGCTACGGTCCTGAAGATGCTACCTGGGAGCATGAAGATGCCATGCGGGCAGAGTACCCGTGAATTTTTTAATAAATTAGAGATTTTGATGTCTATTTTGTATATGCACTGAGGATAGTGCCAAAATAAGGGGGAGGGGATGTAACACCCCAGGTTTTGAACCCCCATTTTAAATAATGTATTGTTACAATGCTGAGAGGCCAGGGTGCCCAAACAATTATTAAAAGCCCAGTGTGCCCAAGACATGTAATGTTTTTTATCATTACTAATAATAAATACATGGTTGGTTGTTAGATGGACAAGGACTAGAGTTATAGGGGTCTATGATTCCAAAAGAGAGGGGGCTTGAGGGGCTAAGTGTTTATTCATTTTTTAATTACACCTTTTTGTCTAAGGGAGGGGATCGTTTACGTGAGCTTCTTGGGGAAGGCCACGAGGTTCTTGATTCCCCACGAAGTTACTTAAACTCGGCTCTGGTCTAATGGGGGGGGTTTGACTGATGGCTTTTTCGTTGATTTCTTGTACGTTCATGCATTTCCCTCACGCACTTTCATGCACCCACTTACCCATTCATTGATCCATCCTCATCCACTTCTTGGCTTGGGAAAGGGAACCGAACTGCTGAAGAATTAGCCACGGTATGGTGTGTTGTAGTGGTCACTGGTGTGATCCAGCTGTGACTTGAGGACTGCATGTCTGAGATGCGTTGGCATGTGTCCAGCATTGCTCACAGTTGTGAGTCTTGAGAGTTCCAACATTGAGATACTGGACCAGTTGCGCTAGAGACCGAATAAGGATAAGGACTTCCTGAGGGACTGTGTGGCAGAGAAGGGTGGAGATCCGTTCTCTCGGGTGGTGCAAACTGGGTAGAAGAGAGTTGTGTACTTAGATTGTTGTGAGAGCTAGGAAGCCTATGAGAGCTTGGGTGATGACTGGTTTGGGAAGCCAAGTAACACTCTGGAACCGTCCTTGTGGATTCATAGCCCTGGCTCGGGGTTGACTCTGTTGTTGAGTTTTGGAACAATAGTGTCTATGGTTGGGTGGAACGTCCTTGGTCTACAGCCAGTTGGTGTCATCTTTCATAAAGATAAGTGCTCTATGTTATGGTATCATTTACATGTATATGAATGTATTTTCGATGTATATTTAATTATTGTTTAATTGAATCTTTAGACTATGCATGTTTGTTGACTACTGTTGTGCATGTCATTAAAGTATTTTCTTTTATGCATCCTTAAATTAAAAAAAGGTCTCAGTAAGAGAAAGAAGTCCAAGGGCGGGCTTGAAGGTAGTGTACCCTGGCGTGTGGGTGGTTGGGTATGTTACAAATTTATGCCCAGGTTCCAAGAAACATCTAGCAACCTTTTTCCTCTAGGGCTATACAACACCCCTACCGCACCTGCCTCCCCTGGGTTACCTTTTGATGCTCCATCAAAGCAAAGGACATGTCCTGCTTGCGACGATAACCAAAGATTGTGTTCCTGGTGAGAAAATTGAAGCTGCCAGCATCATTTATGTGGAGTTTTCAGAGAGTGGATGGAAGTGAGGTTCACTTTTTTCATCCAATTTTATTATTATTTTGCCAAGTGATTGTCAGTCAATATTTTGAATATTCGAGAGAAGAGGAACTCTCCCATTTGTCCTAGCGCATGAGAAACTACTGAGGAGGGGGAGGTTATTTTCTCTTTAAAGATAAGTTTATTCCTTGCCATCCAAATTTGCCAACAAACAAATTTTTTGATGCCTTCCAGGTGCGATGAAAGGTCAGTGTTTTGGAGAAGGAGCCTTTTTAGGATTTTCTCCATTTTCCAATCAAGCTTCGACAATTTGTTCGCCGAGCGATTTGTTGTGTTAATTCAGAGTAGACTGTATGCAGAACCTGTTTCGAAAAATTGCAATTCATGAAGAGATGCTCTGTGGTTTTGGAGTTTTGGTTGCATAAGGCACATCTAAAAGGATCTAAGAGACCTATTTTGAGCAAGTCCTCCCTTGTTAATAATTTGTTATGGGATAACTGCCAGCCGAATATATTGATCTTAGGTAATTCATAGAGGAGAATTTTGTAGCCATCCTTCATTGAGTAGCCTACTACACCCCATCCTCTTCTATCCTTCTGTTGGAGGTGCACTGGGGCATAGCCATTTATGTTCATAAGGAAAAGGTGCAAAACATTGAGCAGATTAGGTGGGAGCTCTCCCAAGTTCCACCCCTTCCAAGATCCATTGTTGTTCCAATCCGAGCTGTCAAAGATGAGGGGCTTCCCTTGGGAAGTTAGCCAGGTTCAAAATGAGTTCAAGGAGGGGATGCCAGATAAGATTTTCAAGTCTAAAAAAAGAGTTCATCCTAGATCTTGATTTATTTCCATTCCCTGGGCTCCAAAAGAGATGGTTCCTTATAAGCGGGAGAGAGGCTCTTAGAAGTTTTCAAATAAGAGACCATGTTTGTTGTGTTGTGGCAACTTCTAGGCATATTTTTTGGTTTTTTGAGAGGTATTTGTAACAAATTGCCTTCTTCCACCAGTCGTTGCCACCTGATACCAATCTCCAAAGGAGTTTTTCCCCTAGCGTTATATTTATCTTTTTTGGATCCCGAATTCCCAACCCTCCATTCTCTTTTGGGGCACAAATTGTGGACCAATTGACCATATGGAGTTTTTTTTCATTTTCTTTTCCCCCTTGCCAGAGGAATTCGAATCAATTTAGCCATTGCCTTTTTTATCCCAATCGGAGCGTGGAGATCTGAGAATTGGAAGATTGGAAAGGAAGATAATACTAACTTTATTAGCACCACTCAACCTGTCGGGTTCAACCAGATTGCTCCCCAAATTTCAAATTGATCATTGAGATTTTGAAGGATAATTTGCTATGCTTCACCAGGGAGGGATTTTAGACTGATAGGGGTGCCTAAATACTTGAATAATTTCCAATCAGCAGAAAAGGGGAACAGGGAAATGTTTGTGATTATTGCCAGGATACTTGCTTTAATATTCCAATCATATATTTGGATTTTATGTTTGTTTATGATTCCTCTTGTGGATTCTTCGTACTGGACTAAAACCATTTTGAATCTGTTGGCCATAGTTTTAGAATCTCCTCCAAGCATAATAGTATCATCAGTGAAATGGGAGTTATTTATTCTTCTTACTCCCCTTGCTATCTTCAGGCCTGGAATATTTCAGAGCTTCTTTCATGTTCTAGCCTTCTGTTTAGTGATTCTGCCATTAGGACATACAACATTGGGGATAGTGGGCATCCCTGTCTTAATCCTCTTGTGGCTTGGAAGAAAGGAGCAGGTCTTCCATTTATTAGAGGGGCTATCCAAGGGGTGGAAATACAAGCTCCAATCCAAGAAATAAAGGAATGATTGAAAGCGAATTTCTTTAAAACTTCAAAAAGGAAACTATGTTTGACACGATCAAATGCATTTGCCATGTCTATTTTAATAACCATACATTTTCTCTGTTGTTAAAGCTGGAGTGGGTCGCTTCCTAGACCAGAGTGATGTTGTCCCAAATCTGTCTTTTTGCCACAAAGCCACCTTGATTTGGAAGGATGAGTTGCGGGAGCAAATGCTTTAGTCTATTTGCTATTATTTTTTCCAGTATTTTGTAAGAGACGTTGCATAGAGAAATAGGGAAAAATCTATCAAAGGAGCTGGTGTTTTTGTACTTGGGGATCAATTCTAAAAAATAAGTGTTGGTTGCACCTCCCATCCTACAGGACTTGTGGACATATCTTATCATACGGATAAGGTCTTTTGTGATGATTGTCCAACAATTTCTGTAAAATTGAAGAGTAAAGTCGTCGGGTCCTGGGGCTTTGTCTGGATCAAACTGATTTAGGACTGCTTTTAATTCTTCCATTGTGACCTCCTTGCTTAAATCTATGTTTTCCTCTTCTTTTATCAAGTGTGGAATGTGTTCGATGAATTGTTTACTCTGATCTTGGTTATCTTCTCCTTCCTTGGTGTAAAGTTTCCCAAAATGAGAGGTTGCTGCTTTTTTTATTTCCTCAAAGGAATTGATTGGGACCCCTGATTGTGTCTTTATTTCCTCCACATTATTCCTATGTTGTCTATCTTTGGCTTGATTATGAAAGAAGGAGGTGGTTTTGTCCCTTGCTTGAAGCCATAGGGCTCGAACTTTCATTCTCCATTCATTTTCTTCATTGTGAAGCGCCTTCATATAATTTTGGAAGTGTTCTTTCTCTTGCATAATATGTTTGTTGTTTATAGATTTTTATTTCATTTCTTCTTGTAATTCTTCAAGCAACTTTTTACATTTTATGCTTCTTCCCTGGGTTTATGGGGAGATATTTTCAATCCATTCATTGATAGCTTGCTTAGTTCTTTTGATCTTTTGTTCCCAGATGTAAACTGGGGATGCATCCACATAGTTTAAGAACACAGATGAGATTAGGGGAAGGAAGTCCAACGATTCTGTCCAAAGAGGGTTGAACTTAAAGGGGATGGGAACAAGATTTTTTTATTTGTCAAAGGAGAGAGCTATTGGACGATGATTAGAGAGGCCCAGGGGATTATTTGGGAAGAGATCTTGTCTGGGAGAGAGAGTAGTGAGTTGTGTATAAGGAATCGATCTAGTCTGGCTGCTATGTGACCCACTCATGAGCGCTTATTAATCCACATATATTTACCTTTGTTAGGTTGGACATCAAACAGGTCCAGCTCAGATACCAGATCTTCCATGCGTTCCCTGAAAGGGTCCCCTACAATAGAGCCTCCTTTTTTTTTTTCCTTTTGATGAAGTGTAGTGTTGAAGTCACCAGCTATGATGCAATTTTGATGTAAGCCATCTTATTTAACCCTCATCAAGGACTCCCAACATTGTACTTTCTCCCAATAGTTGTTAGGCATATAAACATTAAATATGGGATAGATGATACCTAAAGGAAGATGATTTAGTTGGACCAGAACCCAGTGAGTTGATTCTAGTCTGTGTTCTTCCCTGAATATCGTGGTGTTCCAGGTTGTGCATATTCCTCCTAATGTTGTTTAGAGCTTCCCATCGCTTGCTTTCCAGATTTGATGCATTTCTCGAAGGGCCTTTGTTCCCTACATTTTAGTCTCCTGGATTAGGAGAATTCGGGGCTTTTATGTTTTGATTAATTTTCCCATAGCTTCCTTTTTTTTCTCTTTGTCCCATTCCCTTAAATTCCAGGAGACTACCTTCATTACTTACTTGCATTTTTTGCTTCCCCCCCTTTCGTGGGCTGAGTCTATCCTTTTAATGTGGGTGCTTTTCCTTATTTCCCATCTTTTTTTAGAACTTCTTCTAGCATGGGATGGAATCCCAATTCTTTGTCTTGGTTTGTTGTTTTTTCCCTTTTGTTTTTATTTGTTTTCCTTCTTGCTTTCGAGGTTTTGGTGCTTTTGGGAATCTCCTGGTCCGAATCTTCCCTCGAGTCCTCCTATCTTTCATCCTCTGGGGCTGGAGAGGGGTCCTCGAGATACATGAAGACTGGATCATTTTGCTTTGTTGGGGGATCTGGGTCAGGGTCATGTTGGCTCTGTATCTCATCTGTTGATTCTTTTGAGTTTACTAGTTCTGCCTCCAAATCTTCAAGCGCTTCAAATATGTTTTTACTGCTTTCTGCATCGTTATTCTCGTCATCGGGGATTTCCCCTTGAGGGGAGAGGGTGGCTTGGAGTTTTCTCTTCTATCTTGAGGTTGAGGTCCTGACTTTTTGGTAGTTTTCTTCCTTTTGGCTAGCTGCCATTGTTCTTGCTCTTTATCTTCGGGTTGATTTGTTTTTGCCTTGGGACAGTTTTTTGCGAAGTGGCCATACTCATGTCATGCTTTGCATTTGAATGAGATTTTTTCATAGTCGATTGTTTGAATATAGGACCACCCATCTAGAGTAAGTTGGATTTCCTATGGCAAACCTTTTTTGAAATCTACTTCTACACATAGGCGAGCGCAGGATTGGAGACCATCACATGGTTCAACATGATCAATGAATCTACCAAGGGCATTCCCAGTATTTTTTAGGGTTTTGTCATTCCAACAGTGGAGAGGGAGGAAGGGAAAATGAACCCATACAGAGACTGCAGATAGAATGTCATTTTCAGGGCTAAAGTATGGGGTCCATTTGTTCAGATACACTCCTCTTGATCCCATGAAATATGGGTCATTTCTAAAAATAAAATCTCTTTCGACTTTATTTTCAAAGAGAAAGACATAGAATCCCTTACCACAAAATGCCCATGACATTTTTCTCTTTATCATTTTCTTCTAGTTCTGCTCCATCCATCGCGTCATTGCTCTTGGAGAGGGCCATAGACCCATAAATTGTTAGATCAATCCATTTTCTGCTAGATGAAGGGAAACAGACGGGAGAAGGAGGGATGAACTAGCACCTTTGAGATCTCGTCAAGCGTCTTGAAAAAACATGATTGGGGGGGGGGCTTTTGCAGATTTTGAGTAGGAGGAGATGAGAGACTAAAAAGCAGTGATGTCCGGAGGAGGCGGGGGTTGCGAGGGGGATCCCCCCCCCCGAACTAGAGGCCATTAGTGCAGGTGCGGCCAACCACAAGAACCCTAGATAGGATGTAGAGCTAGGTTGCAGCGGTCAATCGTGGTTAAGTAGTACAACCTATTTTAACTATTGATCAAATTATGAATTTAAAGAATGATATTGAGGAAAATCAAATCATCAATCTTATTAATAATTTTGATTTTACTCAATATCATGGGGGGTAATATGTTTTTGATCATATTTTGGATAAATATTTTCAAGAAAGTTGTACTATGGATACTTTATCAACAATTTCAAGATCAATGTCTTCTGACGCATCAACATCGGGATCAAGTAATAAGGCTATTGAAAATTTTCAAGGAAAAACTTTAAATATCAATTCTAAACTTGAAGAAATTCAAAAAGAACAATTAATCAAGACATTACAAAAAAATTCTAGTGCATTCACATGGGAATACACTGATATGCGGGGAATTCACCCTAATACATGTATTCATCATATCTTCATAGAGGATAATTCCAAGCCTATCAAGCAACCCCAAAGATGTATGAATCCACTCTTTAAAGAAATTGTGAAAGATGAACTACATCAATTACTCAATGTTAATTTTATATATCCAATATCTGACAGTCAATGGGTATCTTCACTAGTGATTGTTCCTAAGAAAAATGGAAAATGGCGTGTTTGCGTAGAATATAGGGAATTGAATAAAGCAACTTTAAAGGATCACTTTCATCTACCTTTTATAGATCAGGTCTTGGATACACTAGCAAACAAAAAATATTTTTCCTTTTTGGACGGATTTAGTGATTATAACCAAATACAAATAGCTTCAGAGAATCAGAACAAAACAACATTCACATGTCCATGGGGGACATACACGTATAAAGTAATTCATTTTGGTTTGTGTAATGCACCTGCAACTTTTCAATGTGTTGTACTAGGTTTCTTTTCTGACCTTATCGATGATTGTGTAGAAGTATATATGGACGATTTCATTGTCTATGGAAATACTTTCAAAGAATCATTAGAAAACTTGGAAAAGGTTTTGATTAGATGTCAGGAAACTAATTTGGCATTAAGCAATGAGAAATGTTTTATGTTACAAACTTAAGGAATTGTTTAGGGTCATTGTGTGTCTTCCACAGGTATAAAAGTGGATCCATTAAATATAGGATTCATTTCCAATATTCTAGTGCTAAAGACCCAAAAAGGTCTCAAAATTTTCCTAGGTCATGTTGATTACTATAGACAATTCATTGAAAATTTCACGAAAACTGCATCTCCATTATTCAAAATTCTTACCAAGGATAATGAAATTTTTCTGGAAAATTCCATACCAAACTGCTTTTGAAACTTTAAAAGAGAAACTTTCTATAGCTCCTATTTTAAGAGGACCAAATTGGTCACTTCCATTCCATATATCTACATATGCCTCTGACACAGCTTTAGGAGCAGTAATAGGACAAAAGGAAAATCAATTATCTTATGCCATCTATTTTGTGAGTAAAAACATGACACCCCTTAATTGAATTATACTGTTACTGAAAAAGAGTTCCTTGTAGTAGTTCATGCCATCAAAAAATTTAGGCACTACATTACAGGATATGAGATCTCCATCTGCACCAACCATTCAACCATTAGATACTTAATGAACAAACCAAGTGGTTTCTTTTATCACAATAATTTAATATCACTATACTAGATAGACCTGGTAAAGAGAATGTTGTTGCATATTTTATCTCCAAGATTCATAATGAAGGTGAATTAATTCTTGTTAATTATAATTTCCTTAATGAACATCTTTTGTAATATCTACTAAATCTCTTTGGTTTGCAGATATTGCTAACTATCTAGCTACATGAAAATTACCTCAACATATTTCTACAAAGGAGAAGCAGAAGATCATTAAGCTCAGTGTCATTTACTCATGGATTGGTGGAGAACTCTTTCGTATTGGACCTGATCTTATCATTTGGAGGTGTGTACGGGAGAATGAATTATTTAACATATTGAAGGCATGCCACAATGAACCGTGTGGGGGGCATTTTGTTGGCAGAAGAACCACATATAAAGTCCTTCATTTATGGAATTATTGGCCCACTCTTTTCAAAGATGCTAGGAAATATGTTAGAAGCTCTCACAATTTCCAGCGGATGGGCAGACCAGTCCAAGCATACAAAATTACTCTACAACCTCAGGTACTAATAAAACCATTTGAAAAATGGGCCTTAGATTTTGGAGGACCTATTTTTCCAATGTCTAGAAAGAAAAGGTATATTTTGGTATGTATTGATTATGTCACTAAATGGGTAGAAGTCAAACCTCTTTTGCATGCTAATGAACAATTTTTTGTAGATTTTTTTATTTGAATACATATTTACTTGTTTTGGTGTACCAAGAGAAATTGCAACAGATCAAGGCATTCAATTCACGTCAAAGCTTGTTCATAATATCATAGAACAATATAAGATCAAGCATCAGAAGTCATCCCCTTACCATCCATAAGCCAATGGGAAGGTGGAGTCCACAAACAAAGTTCTTGAAGCCATCTTGACTAAAATTGTTCAGTTACACCACTAGGATTGGCTAGATAGGCTTCCAGAGGCACTTTGGGCTTACCGGACCACATGAAGGAACACCATTGGGAATACACCATACAAGCTTGTGTATGGAAAACAAGTTTTGCTTCCTATTGAGTTCCAAATCAAGACTTTCATAACAACAACCAAGCTTGGGATGGATTTTTCAGAAGCACAACAACAGAGGTTGACACAATTAAATGAATTGGACAAAATTCAACAAGATGTAGTTCAACTTACTACCATCATCCAACAAAAATAATCAAGATGGCATGACCAATTCATCATGAAAACGAAATTCATACAACGTGACTAAGCTCTCTTATTTGATTCTAGATTTAAAATTTTTAAAGGAAATCTCAGTACTCGATGGTTAGGAGCGTATGAGATAGAGAGTGTTTTTTATAATGGATTAGTCAAAATTAAAGCCATTAATGAGGAATAAATTTATTTTCTAGTAAACAAGCACATATTAAGGTTATATCAGAATCCTATTAACAGAGAAGAATTTGTTCATAACTTGCTTCAACAACCAGAGATGGAGATAGTTAGTAAGGGAAGTTATTTTCCTATGTGTGTGTGTGTAAAATGAAATAAAAAGTAAAGAAAAAAAAGAACAGATTGTGAAAACCAGTTTATTGACGCAACTATGCAAGAATTATGTTTGAAAACCAGAGATGGCAGTCATAATTCTCAAAATTATTCAAATAACAAACAAGACATCTTCAACTCTAGTTCAACATTTCTTTCTAGCGCTTGATTTTTTTAGCAATAATCATTGGCAATGGTGAAAACCCCCCTTCTCTCCTTGGGGTTGCGCGACCTCCAGTCTTGGATCTTCAAATTCCTTGAACCGAATTGGTTCTTCGGGCCTTCAACAAACCCTGAACAATTAATACACACACAGGTCCCTTTGATGTCACCTGCAGGTTTGAGTTACCTGCGACCCTACTCTCGGGCGCTTTGCAACACTAACTCGTGAGTACTAGATTATGTGCTAGAATCCTTCTCCAATGTGACCACGGGCTGTGAACGTGGGTCAACTCTTTGTAACTTCGGGCTTCGACAATATTTCGACCTCTACCTTGGTTTCCTTCTGAAACACTTTTTTCTGAATTTGCGGATCTCTGTCGCATGTCTTCCTGGATTTGACGGTCCAGTTATACTTCGGATTTCGCGACTTCACGAAAATCACACCTACTTCCAATGCAACTTCTTCGGACCTCTATCCCCTGGATTTTCTGTTAAAATATTGTGTAACTGCAAAGAATATTCTTATCCCCTTTTGTGGATAAAGATAAAATATATTTATTATTGATTAGATCAATCCCCTTTTGTGGATAAAGATAAAATATATTTATTATTGATTAGATCAATCCCCTCTTGTGGATTGATCATGTCAGGTATTGTAAATGACCAAATCCCCTTTTGCAGATTAGTCAAATCCTAATTGTAATAGGCTAAATAAGAAGTCGGCCCCATGATATATTAAAGAGGCCCCATAATATATTAAAGGTGGTTATAACCACCCATAAGAAGAAGTCGGCCCTGCCAGTGAAGAGACACTTCCACACATGCCAGAATTGTATAAATAAGAGAGGTCAGTGCCTCATTTAGACACACACTCAACTCACTCATCTAGTGTGCAAGTATTGAAGGAAGCTGCAGTTACCAGTTGCCGGAAGTAGGAAGAGAGAGAGAGGCACATCCTTGGGAGAGGAATTTCTGTGTTGTTTGGTTCATTATCTTGGCATTGTATTGGCTATCTATATTAAGGAATTTTTGTTGGGGTTTCTTCCCCTTGAGGGTTTCCTAGGATAAATGCTTGTGTACTCTTGTGATTGTGTTTCTCTCAGTGATCATGTCTATGCTATTGTTATCTAGTAAATAGAAAGGTAACCTAATAATAGCTTAAACTTTAAAATTTTCTAATATGTTGCCACGTGTCTCCTTGCAGCCAACGGTTAGGATTCACTTCATGACTTTGGTGATCCCACTTCTCAACACGTTAAATGCTCTGAACTCTGAAATGTCGAAATGCTTCACGACTAGCCTCTGTGTGACTTTCCCCAGATCTGATGGTCTTGAATGGTCCCATTCTCTCCTAGACGGATCTAGTTCGTTAACCTTGAGAAACCTTAAAGGACTCCTCCCTTTGAAGATTTATCACCACTCTCCCTCCTGGGCTTTTTCTTCTTTGAACTTTTTCCTCCTAAGAATGCTCTCTTCGACACTTAGTTGAAATTCTAGCCTATGCACACCTTGCAACAGATTCTCCTCCACGACTTGGATTCTCTATGAACATTTTTCGCTACTCCTCCTGAGATTTTGAGTCAAAAGTCTCTGTCGGGCACTCCTTTCAGACAACTTCCTTCAATCTAGACTCTTGAAGGATGACTTTGCACTCCTTGCAATAGTTCTTCCATGCTCTATTGTTCCCTCTGAACAATATGAAATTGAGCGAGGTTCCTCCTACTCACACTCTCAAACTATCTCTGCTGAACTTTCCGAGTCACTACAGACTCAGTCGACACACACCTTGTGGACACTATGCACCTTTTGCACATATAAGTTCGTGTTATCTCTTCTGAGCTTATGAGTCGAAACAGACTATGTCAACGCACTCCTTGCGGACACTATGCACACTTACACTTGCTCATAGAAGAGAAACAATTGTAACTTATCTAAATATTCATAGATTCATACATTTAACCATGTAAATGCATTCATAAACACAAGAACAAGAAAATAACAGAGAATTGCAAATAAACAAAAAGTCTACCATTCATTCATTCATTCAGATAGACACAACAACACCACACATTCGGGACAATGCTCCTATGTTATATTCATTCAACTGAAAATATACATCGGTTCATAAGATGCTTCTCAGCAACTCTCTGCAACCTATACAATAGATTCAACATCTAGAATGCCAACAACTTCAACAACCTCTTATGGGCAACAATACAAATCTTTATACAAGAGGGGCCCTTCAAGCCTTTCCCTACAACTTCTCTAGAGCTACCCTGTCGAATTAAAAGCATTCAACTACTAGAATTTATTACAATAAATATTTGTGACATACAGATAAGATCGAACACATAGAATCTGTACTGCACATGACTTCATTAAAAAAAATGCATTCTCTAATGATCTCATGTGATCATCTGCCTCAAAACATTAAAGAGGTTCATAAATTACAATCCTTTCAAAATATTTCCATGATATGCCACTTTTAAAATTTAAAATTCACTTCAAAATGTGCACTAGGTGCTTAGTTGTCTTCCATTTGTGTTTTGTTGGCGATTCTCCTGCATCATACCCCTATGGATAAAAATTCATGGACTCTTGCACCGACTTTCCATGCTTCTAGATATCTGCTTCATTTACCCAACTGGCATCTTCTATTGGACGTCCTTTCCATTTTACCAAATACTCAAAATATGTTTTTCTCCTGGTCTTCTTACCAATTCGTCGATCTATGATCTTCTCCATCTACGACTTCTCTGCTACAAGCATATGCTTTTCCCACTGAATCTCTTTCTGATCTTCCGATGCTCTGGTTCCATCTTCCCTATAAGGATACAGGTTTGCAATGTTGAATATGGGTGATATACCCACATCTTTTGACAGCTCTATCTCATAAGCATTCTCACCAAAATTTCTTAGGATTTTGCATGGCCCTATCTTCTTCAGCTTTAGTTTAGTATATGTTCCTCTTGGGAACCTCTCCTTCCTAAGATGTGCTAGAACTTGATCTCCAACTTCAAATTAAAGTTTCCTCCTATGTTGATCAACTCTGCATGTATATTCGTTGTTGCTCCTCTGCAACTTCTCTTTGATCTGACTATGAAGCTCCTACATTTCTGCAACGAAGTCTTCAGCTGCAGCGCTTTTGAATTCACTCTGATCCAAATCTCTTAGCTCTGACACTCCCCTCATATTCATTCCATATACTATCTGAAATGCACTCTTTCTGGTACTTCTGTTTACTGAGTCATTGTATGCAAACTCCGCTTGTGCTAGAATTTGATCCCACTGACTATGATGTTCAGTGACCAAACTTCTCAACAAATATCCTAAACTCTGGTTCAACACCTTAGTCTATCCATTTGTTTGAGGGTGATATGCAGAACTAAAGGACAGTTATGTTCCCAGCTTCTTCCACAATGTTCTCCAGAAATGACCAACAAATTTGGTATCACTGTTTGAAACAATACTTTTGGGAAAGTGTGTCATATTTCAAAATATGTCAACTACCACAAATATGGAATCACTTCCTCTTTGTATTCTTAGCAATCCCAACAAGAAATCCATGTGTATTGCATCCCAAGGCCTCTTTGGAATAGGAAATGGTTGATACAACCCAATATTCTGGCCAATAGTATGAATTGTTCAACTGTGCAAATGTTTTTTTATGGCCGAAATGTCCAGGTAGACCTCCGCTATGTTTTTCGTTCAACAAATTCTCTCTCATCGAGCACTTTGATATGCACAACTGGCACCCTTTAAACAACAACCCTTCCTGGATTAGGTACTTTGTCCACTGACTTTTGTCTCCGAGCACATGATTCACTCATGGTTCATATGCCTCTTTGAAATCTAGATCATCACAATACATTTCTTTAAGGTGTTCAAACCCCAAGGTTTTCACTTGAAATTCCTACAGAATTAAGCATCTCCTGCTCAATGCATCAACAACCTTGTTAGCATTACTAGAAATATGTTTAATGACAAAAGTGAAATTTTGCATAAACTCTATCCACTTAGCATGTCTTTGATTTAACTTCTCTTGTTTGGTTATGAATTGTAAGGCCTGATTATCGCTATACAAAACAAACTCTTTTGGAACAAGGTAGTGCCTCCATTTCTTCAAGGCTTGAACTATAGCATAGAACTCTTTATCATATGTGGAGTACTTTCTCTTAGTATTGTTTAGCTTCTCACTTAAATATGCAACATGCCTATTATCTTGGCTCAAGACCGCTCCAATTGCAACTCCACTCGCGTCGCATCTTACTTGAAATGTCTTCCCGAAATCTGGTAAGACCAGAATCCGTTATTATGTTATCTTCTCCTTCAATATATTGAAGTTTTTCTCAGCCTCTTCTGTCCATTTGAAATACTTATGTCTTTTATTCACTGTATCCATCATTTGTGCACTGAGCTCACTGAAATTTCTGATGAAATTCCAATAGAAACTTGCTAATCCATGGAAGCTTCTCACCTCAAATATACTCCTTGGTGATGACCATTCTCTGATTGCTTTCACCTTCTCGGGATCCATATTCAATTCATTCGAAGAGATCACAAAACCCAAATAAATGAGTTATGTCTTCATAAAAGAGGATTTCTTTAAATTAATCAGCAGCTTCTCGCGTTGCAATCTCCTCATCACTAATGTTAAATGCCTCAAATGCTCTTCTTCAGTTTTACTGAAGACCATTATATCATCCAGATATACGATCACAAGCTTACCAATAAAATATTTCAACACTTCATTCATCAACCTCAAAGTACTCGGGGCATTTGTTAAGCCAAACGACATAACAAGCCATTCATACAATCCCTCATTTGTCTTAAAGGTTGTTTTCCACTCATCACCTTCTCTCATTCTAATCTGGTGATATCCAGTTTTCAAATCTATCTTTGAAAAATAGTTCGCCCCACTTAAGAAATCCATTAAGTCATCCATCCTCGGAAATGGAAACCTGTACCTAATGGTGATCTTGTTTATGGCTCTTGAGTCTGTACACATTCTCCATCCTCCATCCTTCTTCAGACTCAACACAGTTGGTACTGCGCATGGACTCAAGCTTTCTCTCACCAAACCTTTGTTTAACAAATCCTAAACTTGTCTTTTTACTTCCTCATTCTCTCGAGGTGTCAATCTGTACACTGCTTTTTTCGACAGGCTCGCTCCTGGTATCAAGTCAATGTGATGGCTAATACTTCTAATAGGTGGCAATGAGCTCGACAACTCATCCACTACTATGTCAACAAAATTCTCCAACAACTCTTGAATTTCTTCAAGAAAATCCTCCATAGAAGTACTTGTAACGATAACTTTTGGCTTCCTCACTACAACAAACTGCATCTCCTATTCCTTTTTAACTTCACTCAGGAGCTCCTTCCCACTCATGAGAAGTATGCTCGTGCTGGCTTCTTCCTTTACTTTTTTTTCCTCAATTGACAGCAACATGTGTGTCCTGCCATTCTTCTCCAAAGTATAAGTATTTCTCCTCCCATCATGAATTACATTCTTGTCATACTGCCATGGTCTTCCCAACAAAACATGGCATACATCCATGGGAATCACATCACACAGAATCTCATCTCTATATCCTCCAATTTTAAATTCAACAAGGCATTGTTTAGTTACTGTTGCCTGATGACCTTTCTGTAGCCATGAGAATTTATCTGACATTGGATGTGCAGTTGTATCTAGCTCCAATTTCTCCACCATCTCTATGGATACTAAGTTATCATTTCTCCCACTGTCAATGATCACCTTGCAAACTTTGTCTTTAGTCTTGCAAGTTGTTCTAAACAAATTGTTCCTCTGCGCTGGATTTTCAACTTCTGGCTCTGATATTAAGACAACCTTCTTCATCATCAAATATCTCCCATCTTCTCTACCTTCTACCTCAACGTCTCGCTTCTGCACTTCCGAAATGTGAGCTTCACCTCCTTCTTTCTTTCTCTCGAGACATTCCCAAGACATGTGTCATGTCTTTCTATAAGAATAACACTTCACCTCTCCTCCTCTACCTCTTCCTCTTCCTCTAGAAAAAGAGTTTCTACCACCACTTTGTCTCCCTCGGGAACTTCCTCCTCTTTCAGAGTGACTATGTGGTTTCCCAATCTCATCTTTGGGCTCCTGTACCTTGTCATGGGCAATTCCCTTGCCTCTGTTTAAACTTCTACCTCTGCTATGATGACTCTGATTTCTGGCCAACTTCTCTTCTTCTTTCAACGCAATCTGATAAGCATCCTCCACTGTCCTTACTGTCATCATGCTAATTTCGTCCTGGATTTTATATCTCAGGCCGTTGATGTCTCTGACAACTTTTTCCTCGTCTCTCTCTCTCTTTGTCCAACCCTGATGTTCAGTTTGTAGAACTCCTCTCTATACTCCTTGCCTTCCATTCCTTTCTGTCTCATGTTCTACAATCTTTTAAACATATTTATCTGATATTCCTTGGGTATGAATTTATCCTTTAGCTTGGCTACCATTCTATCCCAGCTCTTAATCTTTTGTTTTCCTTTGCTCCTTCTACCATCCTGTAGTTCGTCCCACCATAGTGTTGGATGTCCTTTTAACCTGGTGACAATGTGTTTCACCTTTTTCTCCTCGTCAACATCTTCATAGTTGAAATACTTGTCCATTGCTCATATCTAATCAAACAATTCTTCAACGTCCAAATTACCTTCATACATTGGGATGTCTATCTTTGCTCTAGCTCCCAACTTGACAACCAATTTCAGCAAGCGCTCTTCCACAACATCCTCTGCTACAACTTCTTCAACTTCCACTTCTTCATTCTCTACATCACTTACGTCTCCATCATCAAGTGCTCTCCTTTGCGTTGTTTCCATGGCATCCAATCTTTCTCCGAGTTCTCTCATCTCCCTTTCCATAGCTCTATTTGCTACGGGTGGCTCCGCACGTCTCCTAGGCGACATTGTGCTTATGTATCTAATACCACTCGATGATATCAACCTACTTCTTTGTCTCTTTTCTCTACATAAATCAATTATGTGAGCTCTAATATCACTTGGTGCAACCCCCCCCCCCCCCTTCTCTCCTCGGGGTTGCACGACCTCCTAGTCTTGGATCTTCAAATTCCTTAAACCGAATTGGTTCTTCGGGCCTTCAACAGACCCTGAACAATTAATACACACATAGGTCCCTTTGATGTCACCTGCAGGTTTGATTTACCTGCAACCCTGCATTCGGGCACTTTGCAACACCAACTCGTGAGTACTAGCTTTTGTGCTATACTCCTTCTCCAATGTGACCATGGGCCGTGACTGTGGGTCAACTCTTCGTAACTTTGGGCTTCGATGATATTGCGACCTCTGCCTTTCTTTCCTTCCAAAACACTTTTCTCCGAATTCACGAATCTCTATCACGTGTCTTCCTGGATCTGACATCCAACTATACTTCAGATTTCGTGACTTTGCGAAAATCACAACTACTTCCAATGCAACTTCTTCGAACCTATATCCCTTGGATTTTCTAATCCACTGCCACGTGTCTCCTCGTAGCCAACGATTAGGATTCACTTTGTGACTTCGGCGATCCCACTTCTCAACACGTTAAGCACTTTGAACTCTGAAATGTCGAAATGCTTCACGACTAGCCTCCATGTGACTTTCCCCATATCTGACGATCTAGAATGGTCCCAATCCCTCCTGGACGGATTTCATTCATTGACCTCGAGAAACCTTAAAGGACTCCTCCCTTTGAAGATTTCTCATTGCTCTCCCTCCTGAGCTTGTTCTTCTTCGAACTTTTGCCTCCTTAGAATGCTCTCTTCGACACTTAGTCGAAATTCCATCCCGTGCACACCATGCAACAGATTCTCCTCCACGACTTGGCTTCTCCGTGGACAATTTTCGCTACTCCTCCTGAGCTTTTGAGTCAAAAGACTTTGTCGTGCACTCCTTGTAGACAACTTCCTTCAATCTAGACTCTTAAAGGATGACTTTGCACTCCTTGCAACAATTCTTCCACGCTCTATTGTTCCCTCTGAACAATATGAAATTGAGTGAGGTTCCTCCTGCTCGCACTCTCAAACTATCTCTGCCGAACTTTGTGAGTCACTACAGACTCTGTCAACGCACACCTTGCAGACATTATGCACCTTTTGCACATATAATGTTCACGTTATCTCTTCTGATCTTATGAGTCGAAACAAACTCTGTCAATGCACTCCCTGCGGACACTTTGCACACTTGCACTTGCTCATAAAAGAGAAACAATTGAAACTTATCTAAATCTTCACATATTCATACATTTAACCATGTAAATGCATTCACAAACACAAGAACAAGAAAATAACAGAGAATTGCAAATAAACAGAAAGTCCATCATTCATTCATTCAGATAGACACAACAACACCACACATTCGGGACAATGCTCCTTTGTTATATTCATTCAACTGAAAATATACATGGGTTCATAAAATGCTTCTCAGCAAATCTTGACAACCTATACAATAGATTCAACAGCTAGAATGCCAATAACTTTAGCAGCCTCTTCTGGGCAACAATAGAAATCTTTATGCAAGAGGGGCCCTTCGAGCCTTTCCCTCCAACTACTCTAGAACTATCCTATCGAATTAAAAGCATTCAACTACTAGAATTTATTAAAATAAATATTTTTGACAGACAGATAAGATCGAACACATCGAATCTGTACTACACACGGCTTCATTAAGAGAAAATACATTTTCTGATGATCTCATGCGATCATCCGCCTCAAAACATTAAAGAGGTTCATAAATTACAATCCTTTCAAAATATTTTCGTGATATGCCACTTTTAAAATTTAAAATTCACTTCGAAATGTGTGTTAGGTGCTTAGCGATCTTCCACTCATGTTTTGTTGGCAATGCTCCTGCATCAGGCAGCCTATAGAGATTCAATTTTACAGTATCATCAGATAGATGCTTTCTATTCATTTCAGAATTCAAAAAGGTTTTAGATTTTTCATGGTTTCATAAAATAAGTTCAACAACAGGGGAACTGATTGTATGAGTTTTTGTTTCAAAAGAAAAAAATACAGAGCTTTATTATTATAAGCAGGCTAGATCTTTCATGATTTCATGATTTCAAAGTTATGGATAAAAATGTTCTATTCAGGAAATTAGTTTTTATAATTGCAAAAAAAATTTGCATCCACAAGCACTTTCTATAGCTATTTTTCAAAGCAATTACCAGATACTGATTCTTTTTATCATCTTGCAAGACCGAGATTGGTACAAATCATGAATTTCACGCAGTTTGTCATGAAATTCGACTATGGAAGCATCATTTATAGCGGACTTATATCTCCTATAGTAGACTTCGATCGACTTCTTCATCAACATCAACATCATATTCTTCTTCAACAACATCAATGTCATCTTCTTCTTCAGTGACAACATCAACTTCTTCATTAGTATCAGGATGCATTCTTCACCAACATTCATCTTCAGTACAAGAAATTTCTCTTGAAGTATGCAACAATTCAATCATCAGTTCTAGCAAAAAAATCAACACTCCACATTCAACCATGCTTCAACTTCAGTCCCAGAGGTCATGAATTCTCCATGCTATAGGTAAATCACATAGGTAATAACTTCTTAAATCATTCGTGCAATTAGATTATGGATTATTTATAAGATGGATAAAAACCCAAAACTAAAATCATGCACACTATGTTTTCCTAAGTCTATTGTTTGTTCTCTTGAATTCGATGTTGATCATACTTTGATTTCTCAAACCATGCAATTCCTTATGTTAAACACTCTATCATATGATTTTTAATATGCATGGTGAAATTTTATTTTCGACATGCATTATATTTCAAGAGTGATTGATTGGGCCATCAAATCAACCTAATCATGAAGAAGCGCCACCACAAACTGCAATAATAGCATGAAAAACAACATGACCATTTGCATGGTTTTGAATCATGAAGGTTGTCCTCGCCGAAATAGCCAAAAAAATCCATTTTATTCATAAAATTCGCCTTCTCTCACTACTGTTTCTTATCTTACCTTGTGACAAAGAGTCTGATTTTGTTGAATTGTCGCTAAAGCTATGCACAATTGGAAGTATGGGACCTATGGTCAGATGGGATTCAAGTGGTATTGAGTTTTTGCAGGCATATCAGAAGTGTATGAGGCAATTCTAGAAGGATGGGTGGTTTCCCTTTCTACAAAAGATTCAAGGGCACGATAAACATGTGGCTAAGGATTTTGCGAGAACATTTGATGGAACTAAAGCCTAAATTGGTGACCTTGAGATCCAATTGACAGAAGCATTAATCTTGGAGGTGATAGAGTTGCCTCAAGGTGGCGAACCCTAGTTTAAAAACAAGAGAATCCAAGGCAAAACTTGGAAGGATTTTCTTAAAAATCCAGAATGAGGAGCAGATTGGAAGAAAGGCATGCTTACCTTTGCATTTAAAAAGAAGTGACAAACATGTTATTCATCTTACAAAAGTATGTGATCTATGAAGGAAGGTATGGGTTAGTATTTTAATACCATCTCAAATTTACTCATGATTTTTGTGAAAGGTTACAAGTTGGATATGCCCTTTTATGTGATGAGTTGTTTAAAGAAAATGGCTTCTACAATACAGCGTAACCCCAAGTCTGTGGAAGGTAGTCTATTTCATTTTGGGTAATTAATATGTTAGTAGAGGCAATATTACAAGAGCATAATGACAATTAGGAACAATTCTCGAATCAAAACCATTATATTAAAGCCCCAAAACAACACGAGGCAACATGGTCAGCGTGAAAAAGTACCGAGAATAGAGTATCATGTATGAAAACAATGGTTTCCAAGTTGGAAATCTTCAAAACAGAATGAGAAAGTCATGAAGTACCTGAGTTGGAGAATAAATATGGAGAATTGGAACATGTAGAGGTGAAAGAGTCTACAAAAGTTGAAGAGGCTACATAAGTCAAGGGGGTTACAGAGCCTGAAAGAAAGAAAAACAAGATATTAAAGCCTAGGATAACAATGAAGAAACAAGATATAATGAGTTGGATATGCCCTTTTATCTAATGAGTAGTTTAAATAAAATGTATTCTACAATACAACGCAACCCTAGGTCTGTGGAAGGTGGTCTTTTTCATTTTGGGTTAATTAATATGTTAGTGGAGGTGAGATTACAGGAGAAAAATGACAATAGGAACAATTCATGATTCAAAACCATTATATTGAAGCCCCATAACAACATGTGGTAGCAGGGTCAAAGACAAAAAGTA
>ML782746.1:664666-797320 GCA_009831015.1 Picea engelmannii | reverse complement strand
GTTAAGAATTATGCACGCATTGTAGGCCCACTCACATCTCTCTTTAAGAAAAAATCATTCATATGAAAGGAAGATGTTACCTTTGCATTCTCACTCTTAAAGGATGCAATGTCTTCTACACCATTATTGGAAACACTTGATTTTGGTAAAACATTCACAGTTGAATGTGATACAACAAGACAATGAATTGAACCAATATTAACACAAGAAGGGAGACCATTGGCCTTTGAAAGTAAACAATTAAAGGGAAATGACTTGGTGAAATCTACATGTGAAAAAGAAATGGCAACAATTTCTTGCAATAAAAAATGGTGACAATATCTCATTGGGAGGCATTTTAAAGTCAAGACAAACCATGATAGCCTAACATACTTTTTGGAGCAAAGATTGTCATTATAAGAGCAACAAAAATGCAAGAGTTTGATTTTGAAATAATTTACAAAAGGGGAAGGACAATGTGGTAGCAGATGCCCTTTCTAGAATAAAAGAAGCCTCAAGTTTATATTCCATTACATCTTCCATTCTTGTGTGGTTGGAAGAAGCTAGCCATGAATGACAAAATGACAATAGTACTAGTAAGAAAATACAATGTTTAAAGGAATGGATGAACTTTATGGAACACTAAGAGTGGAAGAGAGATATCATTTGGTATAATGGTAGAATATTTTTATGCCCTCAATCAAATTTGAAGCAACAAATATTAAGGGAGTCTCATGACTCTTTGATGGCAGGACATTCAGGGTTCCTTAAAACATATAAAAGGATCAAAAAATGTTTTTTTGGGGAAGGAATGAAGAAATATTTTCAAAAAATTGTAAGAGAATGTCAAGTTTTCTAAAGAAATAAAGGAGAGACGGTAAAATCTCCAGGTTTACTTTAACCTTTACACATACCTAATCAAAGTTGGGAAGAGATATAATTGGATTTCATTACAGGTTTACCGAAATCAAAAGGTAAGGATGTCATTTTTGTGGTAGTGGATAGACTCACAAAATATACACAATTTTGTGGAATTCAAAGTACATATATGGCAAGTCAAGTGGCAGAAGTGTTCATGAAGGAAATTCGTAGACTTCATGGATTTCCTAAAGTAATAGTAAGTGACAAAGATCCAAAATTCACAGGAAATTTTTGGAAATAATTATGGAAGATGAGTGGAACAACACTAGCTATGAGTTCAACATATCATCCACAAACAAATGGTCAAACATAAATAGTTAACAAATGTTTAGAGGGATACCTACATTGCTATTCTTTAGACAAACCATCTCTATGGGTGAAGTGGCTTCCTTTAGCAGAATGGTGGTATAATACCACCTATCACATATCTACTAAGATGTCCCCATTTGAAGCCCTTTTTGGATATCTGGCTCCTAGTATCTCATACTTTTTGTAGGACCAGTCGAAAGTAAGGGACATAGAGTCACGTGTGGAGAAGACTAAAGAAACTTTGGCAATACTCGAGGAAAACTTTCAAATGGCACTAAACAAGATGAAACAACAAGCAAGTCAACATTGAAGTGAAAGACAATTTGAGGAGGGTGATTGGATATTTTTGAGACTACAACCTTATAAGCAATCTACTCTTAAACATAAGAAGAATAATAAATTAATTCCAAAAATTTATGGACCCTACAAGATTATTCGCAAGATTGGACAAGTGGCGTATGAGTTAGATTTTCCTTCTTCTCGCATTCATAAGATTTTTCATGTATCTTGCATAAAAAAGGTTTTGGGACAAACTATGGCAATGTAGGCATAACTTCCATAATTAGGTGAAGAAGGGAAGTTGATTCTTTAACCAAAAAAAGTTATATATCGACGTTCTATATCTCTTCGGAATAGAACCAATATGGAGTACCTAATCAAGTAGAATAATATGCCTCTAGAAGAAGCTACATGGGAAAATGAGTAGTTCATGAAGAAACACCCTCGATTACAAGCTTTGAAGGCAAATAATTTTTAAAGAGAGGGGGCTATGTTAAGGCCCTAACACTCATTTATTACTAGTTTATTAGTTATGGTTAGGTCGGCTTAGGGTATGTTACATCATGCTCACTTTATCTCTTATTAGTCATTGCCAAAACAGGACTATAGCAATGAATTTGCTATTGATTTGACATTAATTTGCTTTATATTTTAAATTTGTTTGTAAAATGTAATGTTTAACTTAAGAAAATAAATATATATTTTTTGATATAGTAAAAATATTTATTTTTCTCATGTCTAATTGGTTAATATATTTCAAGTCTTATTGTTGCCTTCACGTATTTCAATATTTAAAATTAATTGCACAATCAATAACAAAGATTATAATTAATTGTACAACATATATATCACTTATTACACAGCCACAATAAAAATATTTTTTTAAATTTACATTTCCCAATATAGAGAAAGAAATGAACACTGATGTTGATGTTTTGGACATGTCATGTCATAACATATTAAAATATTATATAAATTAAAATATATATTATATATTTTATAATATATATGTTAACACAATAAAAGTATTAAAATATTATATAAATTACAGTATATATTATATATAATATATATATAAATATGTTAATACATAAAATATTATAATATATTATATATTAAAATGTATATTATATTTTATAATATATATATATTAAGATAGTAAAATATTATATATATATATATATATATATATATATATATATATATATAATGTAAATTACAATATATATTATATATTTTATAATATATATAACACATAAAATATTATAATATATAATATATTAAAATATATATATAAAATAATAATAATAATAATCTATTTTTAAGGTCATGATCAAGCTAGCACATCAAATTGGTGTATGAAATCCCCTTGTTTGTGGGACAATGGATCCTCCTCCCCCTTGTTTATGGGACAAGGGAGGCCCCTCCCCCTTGTTTATGGGACAAGGGACCCCCCTCCGCCCAACGATTTGACTAGTAAAGTCTACGAAGGTATACATACCCTACCCCCCTTTGGATTTGAACCCGTGACCTCTTAAGAGGAAACACATGTTCTTAACCATTAGGCCCACTCATGTTGTATATATATATATATATATATTAACAATATATATTATATATTTTATAATATATATAATACATAATATATATATATATATGTGTGTGTGTGTGTGTGTGTGTGTGTGTGTGTGTTAAGATAGTAAAATATTATATATATTAAAATCTATATTATAAAATGTGAAATGTTTATTTTTATTTTTTATTTTTTAAATAAGATTTGCATTTGGCTTGCTTAGCTTAACTAGAAGGAAATTTAGGTTAATCTCAAAATTATATGGCAGCTACATTAAAGTAAAATCATGGCAAGATATTTTGTCCAGTACCGGTTATGACAAATCTATAAACTATGTGTCATCATGGAGCAATAAGGTTGTCTCCATCCCTTGTGAGTCTATGTCGAATTCTTTTAAGAAGCTGATTTCTTTTAAGATTATGAAAGTAGCTCATTTGTTAGCATATTATTCATGTTTCAAAGTAATCATCATGAATAATTATAGGGTGTTAACTATCATCTCAATTTCCAAATTTACTTAGCAAGGACTAAGCTGCCATGCAACCCTTGTTTATAATAAAGGATATTCATTTGTATGGGCATGTTGTATTGTGCATTGGATATATCGTAAGAGGAGGTTTCCCCTTTGAAGTGGATCATATCATTGACTATTTTGGAGTTTGGAGTTGGACTTTTAGATTACAATGGATTGAAATAATGAGCCAAAACCATGAACCCCCACAAGATGTGTTGAGATGCATAGTCTACTTGCAAAGACTAAAACACATATCCAAATATTAACTACTTTGCAAATTCAATAAGAACAAACCTACCACACACCCAATAAGGAAGTAGACATGGGTCAATGGTAGAACCATAAACCCTACTCCAACAATGGTCAACACTAACAAAATAATCTCCAGGGAGCATAAATGATCCCCAAAGCAATCCTAATGGAGGTCAAAGACTTAGGTCCTAAAACTACAACATGAGTTGGGAAGCATAATTGACATTGGGGATAAAGATAAAGTTTTCATAAAGGGATTGAAGGAAGGGAACCAAGGTTTCACACATAAGCCAACACATGCCATAATCCAATGCCCAAGTGAAGGATGTTGTCCTCGTCCCCAATAGAGTTAAACTCCACACTAAAGAACTCACAAGCATGGGTAGATGTAAGTTTTTTCTAAATGAAGAAGTTTCCCGATATTAGGGTGATGCATATTAGATAGATTTGTCTAAAACCCATTGAAATGACATATCATAACTTGAGGAAGGCAAAATTCTTCTCAATCCAAAATGTCTTGGTCAAGGGAATGACAAGTGTTGAAGTAGTATTCTCAACAACAAAGCATCTAAAAATACGTGAAACTTCAACCTTATTATTGAAGGGAAAAACCTCCTCGAAAGACTTTCCCAAGACAATAAAATAAAAACAAACCCTCGAGACCATACATGATGTTATAACACCTACCCAAAATAGAGGCAAAGACACACCTAATTCACAATTATCCCCTTTAAAAAAAAACCACTACAATCTTTAAAAAAAAACCAACAAAAATTTCCCATTTTCAAATTGTATCTTTAATGTCAAAATACAACCAATTCCTTTAAAAAAAATAAAAATCCTTACTAACAAAGCCCACCCTCAGAAGGAAGAGAAAAAAGTATATACATTAGTGCACATTTGGAGAAAAGCTTTGAAAACATATGGCAACCAGGGCAACCATGTAAATTTCTTATCAAATATTCCCATTATAATTATTAAGTGCCATAATTAGCACAAATACTTCATATATTCTCATTATAATTATTAAGCTCCATAATTAGCACAAATACTTTATATCTCATCTAAAGAAAAAAATAAATTAAAATTGAGAAGAAATATATTCTCTATGAACTTGCATTGAGAAGAAATATATTCTCTATGCACTTGCATCACATGTTAAGATAAATTGCATACCACGAAGCAAACCCTAAAAGGGAACTCTTTAGATCCTCTCAACTTTTGTATATTAGGTCATGCTATATTGTCGATATGCTACGAATCCAAATTTACTCGAATTCCTTCCAACTCAATAATGATATTATTTTGTTTTGGGTACCTAAACTTTACCAAACTTTTATTATTAAAATAGTCTCAGAATATGAACTCATTGTTGCATTAAGAAAAGTGAGGGTCTTTTTGCATTAAGATATGGAAATTTCACTTTTGAAAACAAGGGTTGCATGGCAACGCGGTCCCTGCCGAGGTAGTTGGGAAATACATGTTAAACAAAACAGTAATGCAGGAAACTGTGGGGTGCCTTGACCTTGAACCACCTCTGAACATATTGTTAAGCAAAAACTCACCACAAAGAAAGTAGTCACGACGAATTATAACTTCCACGAGGCCGCTATTGATAGTCATTTTTCCTGCTCAGATTCTGATGTCTGTCTGCTTGTTTAAAAGAATCGTCGGTATGGAAGCAACTCAACGGTTTGGTGAATTATTAAAGCGACCATTAGTTCAATAAATGTCATCATTAAAAAGCAAAGAAACCCCACCCGAAAGTGAATCCTTATAGAGAATCAATTCTTGATTGTCCTTTGGGTTTCTTTGTACTCATTGGCATATCAACAAAACAATTAAACAACTTCATTGGCATATCAACAAAACAATTAAAAACAATTAAACAACTTCAGTGAAGACAAACTGATTGAAAATCTTGCAATTTTCTTAATGTGATTGAAAAATATCTCAACATTTTTTTTATATTTAATTAATTTTAATCAACTTACTTTCACTTGGGGCCACTTTGTTAGCAGAGCTGGATTTCTACATGTATCAGTCATGAAGCACAAGGTAAATTTGTATTTAAGGTGCTTTTCATCTATCGCATAGCCAAACTATCCCCATATTTTCAAGCTTTATATTTCATGGCACTTGGAGATCAGATTACAAGATTTAGTTGTTCTCTTATAAATACTTATCCATTTTAGAGTCAGTAGCCAATTACCCACAACCATTTCAGAGTTAGTAGCCAATTAATCACAAGAGAATGGATTGATGTTATTTCACAAGCATACAACAAAAGGATCTTCATGTTTATTAAACATCACAATTTTTCAGGCCAGTCCATGAGATATGCAAGCCTGATTTTGCAATGCCTTTGTTTTAAATAGTAGTCTCGTCCAACATAGTGTATTGCTTCATCACGGATTGGCAGACAACAAGGACCTCGTTAGATTTAAAGCCAAAAGGCCCTGTCCATCTCTCATTAGAGCGAATGCCATTGTTGTGGGTGAGGTAAATAGGGCCGACGTTTGTGTGAGCATGGGTGTTGCAACCAATAGGGTTTCTTAGTGCCTCTTCCACACAACTATCTTGAGCATGGTCACCATTCACACGAATCCTAAAAATTCCTATCTTGAGCATGGTCACCATTCACACGAATCCTGAAAATTCCATTGTCATCTGTCTTTTCCTCTCTGTAAAAAAATTGATTATCAGCCTCATCCATGCATCTAACAACCACCCGTGCACCTGTAGAGGCCATAGCATAAGATTTACTTATTACATTGAAATGGAAGAACAACAACCAAATCATGGTTTTTATCAGGGGATTGGTTTAGGTTTTTCTTGTAGGTATTTTCATTGAAGCAACATGAGCTAGTAAACCAAAGGCTTCTGATTGGAGAGGGATTCTTAATGAGGCTTACTTATTACCAACAATTTGCATAAATGATGCAAAACATAGAGCATAAAGAAACATATTGATTTAATCTATTGACTATGATAGAAGGAAATCCCCAAGAAACAAAGTTTGAAGGGATCATGGTAACTTGTATTCAATGGCAATGACAGATTAATAGATGGTCTTAACTTCAGAAAAATGCAGGGCATATAAGAACTCATGTGAGATCTAAATCACTAATTAAATGGTAAGACGAGATTTAGATACTTGAAAACACAATAGAATTTAAGTGGGCCTAATGGTTAAGAACATGTGTTTTCTCTTAGGAAGTCACAGATTCAAATCTAGAGGGGTAGAGTATGTACACCTCCCTAGACTTTAGCAGTCAAATCTCTGAATATTTATAGGAATAAAATGAAGAATATCTCCCATAATTTTGGAAGATTAAAATTTCTACTCTATACCAGAGTGATAAAAGTTGATCACTGCACAGTGCAAACCACAATGCAACTGGATGATGGGTTAAGGTAAGATTTAGTTTTCTTCAACAAAAGACTTATGGATATGTTTGAGTTCTACAAGATTAACCAATGAAGAATCAAGTAAAGGTTTCACCACCTCCTTGATCTTGCATGGATAGGTCAGATTAGAAGATCTGAAAAGCTTTGCGGGGTAATATCTAAGATCCAGGTCTTGGTAGTAAAAGAATAACTTCTGCATCACAACAAAGATCTCCTTAAACCCAAGTGGAATTTCTGCAATAACATAATCTTAATCAATGCAAACTACACATCAAAGTTCTACAGATCTACCAAGACCTTCTACAGATCAAATAGCGAGGACAGGTAAACGTGAAATTCAACAAGATTCCAAGATCCCAAACACTGGAATGGAATTTTAAAGATGACCGGAGGCCAACAATATTATCTTATTTTTTCTTAGAAGTTTCAAGAAACTAGCCCTCAGGAGGCTGCACTGCTTTCTTCCATTTAAAAGCAAAACCACAGAGATTGAATCCGATACACAACCGATAGCAAAAGAGTTTAAGATCCCAAGATCCCAAACAATGGAATGGAGTTTTAAAGATGACTGGAGGCCAACAATATTATCTTCTTTTTCCTTGGAAGTTTCAAGAAACCAGCCCTCAGGAGGCTGCATTGCTTTGTCCCATTTAAAAGCAAAACCACAGAGATTGAATCCGATACACAACCGATAGCAAAAGAGTTTTAAGAATGGAGATGCAATAACAATGGGAGATATTCTAGTATGGAGTAATTTGGGGACAAAGAAAGGAAGACATAAAGTATACCACCTCCATCAAGGATGATAAAAATCCCAGTTGACTAAGATCTAAAGATTCTTCATACTGAAAGTGAAGAATAACAACAATTCGAAAATTATGAATTCTTACATGTTTTACTATCAAATAAGCAATGTAACGGGATAGAAGAATAAAAACCAGATACAAATCTTTAAATGTTTAATAATCAATGTAACAGGATAGAAGAATAAAAACTAGATACAAATCTTTAAATGTTTTATGGATTTGGAGTTAAAAGGACACACAATATATATTACATTTTATATAAAAATACCATCCACGGGATTTGATATGAATCTCTACAAAGAACCTAAAACTTTCACCAATTCAAGAAAACCACGTTGACAAGAAAACCATTTATTACTCAGCGAACATTCTAGAAAAATATTTTGAACCCCACAAAATGAGCACAACAAAACTGACACTTTGCAGCCAAAATTGATGCAAGCAATGAGCAATGCAGTGAACCAAAGATAAAAGATTCACTAGAAACTTGAAGAGCAGATGAAACCGGATTTGAGGAAGAGAAGAGAGAGAAAATACAGACCAGGAACATAATGGGAAGCTTCCGTGATGAACCCACAGTGGCATGTATCACAGTAGACCTTGCCTGAAACAAAGAAGTCCTTTTCTGGGTTAAGGCCAAGAGTCTAGAAATGGAAGATGGGATTGATGCGTGGATATTTTCCAGCTTAAAACAATAAAGGTCTAGAGAGAAGAGAGCTTACCGATGGATTCAGATATAGTTCCACTCATGTATTCACTGTTGTTGCCTTGGTTTGCGTTGAGAATGAGATTTACTACTCGACCACTGTGATTGTCGCATAACACACTGCTCCATCTCTCCAGTCCACGATTCAAGAACTCCATCGGGATCATCCAAGATGCCCGCTTTGAAAATCTAATAATGCAGTCTGGTCTTCTTTTTCACATTCTGCGTTTTTCCCCAGGCATGATGAGTTTAATGACATCATAAAAAGTAGTAACCCTAGCATTACTCGTCTGCGTTTCTCCATTGTATTGAGTAGGATATTGCAGAGAGTAAAGGGATGCAGGACCAGGGTAGTTGTGGATCAATTGACCCAATTTATTTCACCTTCAAGTTGCAGCTGTCTCTGCTGACATTGTAACGTGAACAACCCTGCTCGGTGGTACTTTAGAGATGGCGAATTGCAATTGAATGTTAGGAAACCAAAGGAGTGCAGTGTGCTGTAAAACTGACAAATTCATTAATTGTATAATCAATTTTATACATTGAATGACGTGAAGTCTGCAATAACACATCAAATATATCAACCAATGAAATTTTAGAAAAATGTATTTTTATATTATTAAAAAAATACATATATTGATTTCCTATGCTACACATTGCATATAGCATACAAATTTAAAGTAAATAATAAACTAATACATAGTCAAAGGGAAACTCATTGCTATAGTCCCAAGCCTTTGACAGGGACTAATAATATTACGATATTCTTATTTTTAAATAAGTAAATTAATATTTTATATTTATTTATAAAAAATAATGTTATGGTTAATTTATAAATGATTATTTCATATAAATGTTTTTTTTATAATATTATGTACAAATGGTTTAGTTTGAATGGTTGGAGGAATGATTATTTTTTAACTGAAATTGAATTTGTATTTATAAAAAAGGGCGCTGTGTCGAAGAAAACAACTTATTACATAGTGTTAAGCTTGAGCATTTGTATGAGATTACAAAGGGAGTCAAGCAACACATCACAAGGTTGATGGAGGTTGTAATAGAACTAAATTCCAAAATTTCTTGCATGAGAAGATTTTAACAAGTCGTTTACATAACAAGATACAAAAGAATGCATTTCTACATTAGATTACGAGTTCGGCTTCTTGTCATCACTGTCTGTGCTCTTAAGAAGATTTTTTCTTCTTTACTACTGTATTCCAAGCTTCTTTTCATTTCGATGACTTCAGTGCAAGGAATGATTATTATACTCCCCACCCAGGTTCAATTCCTGCAAGTTACATGTTGAGTTCTTAATGAGTATATTATTATAATGGCTCCAAATCCTATTATTCATTGACCTTGTATCTTGAAAATTCTAGGGTGTATCATGATTACCATCCTCAAAATAAAAAGAAGTACTCATAGATTTTCCCCAAACTTTATAATTTAGAAAAAATATAACCAATACTAATTAAAAAATAGAATGAAAAAAAAATATGGATTTTTATTTAAATTAACAGAAATATTACCACCAAAACCTAAATTTAAACAACTTAAAAAAATACATATATTATCCTTAATATATGGAAGACCCGGCTTGAGCCACACCAACCCTTAACATGGTACTTCATATCCTATTTCATGATACTTCTCGGGGGAATTGAATTCCCATTACCTTGTTAAAAGAGAAATGGTTTGATCTACTACACAATAGGAGTCAACAATCCTTACAAAATATGGAGATTAAAATCTATCTTTATCAACTTTAATTATTAAAAAATGTATATAAACTAATAGTTAATTAAGTTAATCCATCCTCACCCAACCCAACTCCATTTGTGGTAAGGGACAACCAAGCAACTCGACATAAAACAATTTGAGATATGATGCCTAAAGCTGGGAACCACATTCCAAAGTAGCTTTGGTGTTTCAAAATTAGTTGTAAAGGAAAGCAATTTTCAACCACACAAATTGAAAAATCCCCTTTAAACACAAAATCTAGTCCCACCATCAAGGAGTGCAGAACATTAGTTTCCCATGGACAAACGGAACGCAAAATAGACGTCAATTAACGATAAAAACAGAAGTCAATTAACGGTAAATCGGGGGCCGACGTTACACCGAAAAAGGAAAAAGAAAAAAGCGAAAAAAAAAACTCTAAATAGCGGGAGGCTCTTTGTATTTGTGTTTGGCAGCGATCGTGTTCTGCATTGTTTTTGCGTTCGCTAAGAGATTTCCGAATCGGAAGCAGGGCGTAGCGCAAACCAGGTATGTCTGAATTTATTTCTGCAATGAAGTATGGAAAAGATAGAGAAATTTGAATCTTGTTATGAAAAAAGGGTTTTCTTTTTCAGGATCTTATTAGGGTTTGAATTGTTTTTTGGGTTTCCTGTAAGGTTTTCGGATTTACAGGATTTGTGGATTTTTTTTCAATATTTATTTTTATGGGGGGCGGGGGCCGCTGGTTTGGGTTGGAACGGGGCGGGATTTGTTGTATTCGAATGAATATGTAGAAGATTAATGGTGGGAGTTTTGATTTTTTGGTGTTCTGTTGAAAGGGATTTATTTTAGGGTTTGAGTTTTTTCAGGGGCAATGACGACGAAGCCGTGGAGTAGTGGTGTGGGGGCATGGGCAGCCGATACGGAGCGGGAGGAGGCCGAGCAGCGCCTCGCCGCCGTTGAGCCGAAGAAGGACGACGATGCTTATCCCTCCCTCACAGAGGCGGTCACGGCCAAACCTAAGAAGAAAAACAAGGGCCACACGTTGAGCCTGGCGGAGTTGCAGTCGGGGAGACCCGTTGGCCCCGGGGGAAGGAGCAAGGGTTTTACTGAGAACAAAGGGTTGACTACGGAGGAAATGATGGTTCTCCCCACCGGCCCCCGGGATCGAACCGGGGAGGAGTCCGAGTATGGTGGCGGGGGTTTGGGGGGTGGATTCAGGG
This sequence comes from Picea engelmannii, assembly GCA_009831015.1. Classification (NCBI taxonomy): domain Eukaryota; kingdom Viridiplantae; phylum Streptophyta; class Pinopsida; order Pinales; family Pinaceae; genus Picea; species Picea engelmannii. The sequence continues at coordinate 785,628 of ML782746.1, read as the reverse complement.
ATTATGGGCGCAACAGGGACAGAGGGGCTTTTGGTAGTGGCAGGGATGAGGGGAGGAAGAGCTACGGGGGTTTTGACGAGGAAAGAAGAGGCGGCGGTGATAGGGATATGCCTTCAAGGGCTGACGAGGTGGATAATTGGGGGAGTGCGAAGAAATCCTTGCCACCTATGTCGTCATCGGGAAGTTCCTTCGAACGGCGGAGATATGACGGGGATCGATTTGAAGGTGGTTCTAGAGGGTTTGATGGTGGTTCTAGAGGGTTTGATGGTGGTTCTAGAGCTGATGAAGTCGATAATTGGGGCAGTGGAAAGAGTTTTGTTCCCAGCGCACCGCCTGATCGGAAGTCCATGGGCTTTGGATCTAGCTACAGTCCGGCATCGGATTCGGACAGGTGGGGTGGTAACAGGAGCTCATTTAGAGAATCAAACAGAGATGATGATCGGCTTGGCGAACGGCCTCGGCTTGTTTTGAATCCTCCAAAAGCTGCAGCATCGCCTGCTTTGAGTCCGGTTGTGGATTCCGATGCATTAAAGACGACTAAGCCAAGTCCTTTCGGATCTGCACGACCGCGTGAAGAGGTTCTGGCTGAGAAGAATCCAGAATGGAGAAAACATGAAAATGATTTTGATAGGCATTCCAGCAGGCCTACCAGTGCACATTCTAGCCGTCCTGGCAGTCCCGATTCACAATCTGAACTGGCCCCAAGGCCTCGACCAAAAGTTAATCCATTTGGAGATGCAAAACCGAGAGAAGAAGTGTTGAAAGGAAAGGGATTGGATTATCGAAAGATGGAATTCGATCTAGAGCACCGTCGTATTGAAAGGTTAGTTCTCTCTTGTTTGTTCTGTTAAGACATACGCTGATAAGGTCACTCACATGTACTTTTCTCTTTGGTGGGAGATATAAGATCTTGAATGAGATGTTTGCTCTTTTTTCGTTGTCTGGTTTCAATTTTATCTGCAAAAATAAGTTTTAAGTAGTTGTGTGCTAATATTGTTTTGCTTAATTTTAAATTTGCTCTTCTGAAAATATTTTTGGCTGTCGCGTATTTGGAAGAAGTTTTGTTGGCACAACATGGAAGTTTCATAAATGGGTTGCGATTTAAAAGATTATTTATTCCATCATTGTTTTGTTTTGAGTTCCAACCAAAAAGCTTGTATGAGTTTGCTTTCCGTGATTTTTTTGCATGATTGCAATTTCTCACATTTATTATATGCTCGTGGAGAGGTTCTGCTATTGCCTTTTCAAAGTTAGAATATATTTATATTCGGTCCATAAAAAATTTCTATTTGCATTTCAACCATGGCTTATCAGTTAAATGGAAAAATAAAAAATTGTCAGGTTAACCCTTGTACTGAATTCTTTAAATTTGTAAAAGGTTTATGCACCTTCATGCTCTGCAGTTGATGGTTTTGTTTATAATAACGATGGAATTTTGAACTCAAACACTGTTGAACTCAAACATTCTGTAGCCTTAGGGATTTTTTGCATTTTTTTGCCAGCTGTTCCCTCACACTCAGAATTTAGGACTATAAAACTGTTCATTGAACAAACTTATGATGATGAGTGGATTTCTTGGAGTCTGAACGCTTTATTCTTGGGGAAATACTGCTTATATATACTTACAGTTGTCCTTATGTCTAAGCTGCCGCCCTATGAGGGCCATTTCTAGGCTGTCAAAATCACCTAGGAATTGAATTTTTTGCAGTATGCTTTTGATGTTGTTTAGCATGTTAATGAGCTGGCAGCTTGTTAATTATTATAAATTATACCTATTATGCTTGCTTATTTGTATTGTTCTTTTCCTTTTATATTATGTTTTCCCTAACATGAATCAGTTTGCAGACCTGAGACAGAGGATGAGGTTAAATTGAAGGAAGAAATAAATGCATTGAAAGATCTTGCTAAACAGAGTGATGGTAAAGTTATAGAAAATGGAAACACTTCAGGTGAAGAAGATCAGCAGACATTGATTGAAACAATAATGAAGAAAGAAAAAGAGTTGGAGCTTTTGATTACAGAATTGGATGATAAAGTCCGTTTTGATAATAAAAGGGGTGGTGATAGACCAGGTTCAACAGGGGGACGATCTTTTGAATCTTTTGAGAGACCTAGATCTCAATCAGGACGCTCAGATAATGGAAAGAATTTTGATTCATTTGAGAGACCCAAATCTCGTGGTAGTGAAAGTGGAGGTGCTGATGTATGGACAAGGTCTGGTGAAGAAAGGAGAGGGATGTATGGAAGCAGAGAGAGGACTTTTACCAATCGAGAGAGGTTTGATTCTGCACTAAGAATTTTTATTTTACATTTTTGTTGGGACTGTTACAGCATGTCATGTTTTAAAGGCTAATGGCTGCTGTCATAGGTAGTTTATTTTTACTTAAGGTTTTGTCTCTGTCAACACTTGCAGGCTCGATTCAAGAAATAGATGGTGAAGTCTTGGGCCCCTGCATCAAGAACTCTGGATTATGCAGAGATCTGAACCTCTTTGAGGCAACCAGTGATTCTGCATTACCCAGCTCTTCTTCGGCAGCTTTGGAAATTTTGCACTATATTATCTGAGAAATGCTTTCAACCATTTATAATTCAAATTATTCATATAACAATGTCTTATTCATCATCCTCAGGTGCCAAGACACTTGAATAGGTCATTTTGGTCAACTTCTCATTGCTTTGAAGTTTAACCTCCTATTGGAATTTTCAGACTCCGAGAAGATCAACCTTTGGAATTCCTTTGAGGTGCCGTTTGCTTGAAATGACATGAGCTTTGATCTCAATGGATTGCAGTGAAGACTGTTAATGAGGGGCAGTTCATTGGCAGTTGGATCTCATGATTTTGCATGTAGAATTAGAAATTCTAGTATTTGTTTTTCACTATTCTCGTGGTGCCAGCTTGGTCTGGTACTGTAACTATGAGATTTGCTTATTTCACTGGCTTAGTATGGGCACCAATAATAATTCTGCAATTCCAACTCTGTGCCCAAAATGTTGCTGCAATTGACAGTCATTAGATAGATATATGTTTTAAGGTATTGCTTTACAGTTTTGTAGATTTTCCATTTATAGTGTTTTTGTGCTGTACAGTTACAGCATCTTGTTTTTGTGTCGTAAACTCGAGCTTCTGAATTGTACTAAGCACTCCAGAAGTTCAGAAACTGGAAATGGTCCCCATGATGTAAAGCTATAGAAAACTTATTTATATGCTACATCATGGCTATAAACTACATTTAAAGGCTCCTCTTGTAATCCAATTCTTGTAATATTTTTTGAGAAATTCGGGTTTTAAGTAAAATGAAGTATTGATGGGTTCTTAGAGATTTTTTTTTTGGTAATGAAAGTATGGTGGGTTAAAATTTTATGTATTGAAGGTGTGTATGATTGCTAATACATGTAATATACATGTCCTTAGATATCCATTCATGCTATTTTGTAGTTACGAAAGTTCTTTTTGGACAACTACATATGGCTGAGTATGACACATTCCTAATATAAGGTGAGACTGTAATTTCTAGTTTTTTTGGTCTGCTTATTGTGGATAACTTCAATGCACCATTGGTCAGTGTTTGTCCGATTGGTAGTGGATGGAGAGTTGCGGGGATTTTGTCTGTTAATGCAATTTTAGTTCAAACGGTATAGAATTAAGCAACATAGAAAGCCCTTTTCAGCTATTGTTTGATTGACCATTGGATCTGGTTGTTGATTGACACTTAGTATTGTGGATGACTCCATTTATCATTGGTCAGTGTTTGTCGGAAAGGCGGTGGATTAAGAGTTAAGCAGGACATGTACTTTTTGTTCAAATGATATTCATAGATAAATGTAGAATGGAGCATAGAAATATAATTTTGATATTCATAGATAAATGTAGAATGGAGCATAGAAATATAATTTTAAGCCATTTTTAATTGACCATTGGATATCGTTATTCTGCACATTGTCAAATGTTTCTACCTTTGTTTTCATTTTATGTGCCAATTTTAGTCTTACCAGTTAAGTTTGCCTTTGCTTGTTCATGGCTTCCGTCAGCCATGAGATATGCCTATAATGGTTTTTACTGGCAAGTCTGTTTAGCAATGCAGACCTGCAGAAAGAAAATCTTTGCCTTGGCTGGCCATGAGATGTCTGTAATGGTTTTTACTTGAAAGTCTGTTTAGCAATGCAGACCTGCAGCAAGAAAACCCATGTATCTATTTTGTTTCGGTCAATGACATGTACTGTACTTCAATTTCTTTCTGAAATTAGTTGATTACATTGGGCAAACATCATAAAATTTCCACCTTCTTTCTTCAAGTCTATCTTATCCTCATTCAATGTTTCGGAAGTGATGTTATGTTGAGCTCATGACCAGTGTATTATTGTAATTGTTACCTGAGTGTACTGTTGTAATGTTTGCCCTAGGTAACCATCTTTGGAGGGGAACCATTTTTGGAATGAGGGGATGTGTCTAGGGTTTAGTCCTGAAATATATTATCTTGTAAAATTAAAGTCTAGTACTGAAATATATTATCTTGTAAAATTAAAGTCGCGGTGTATTGATTACTTTTAATGCATAATGTGTATTTTATATTCAATCTAATTATTAGAGTATTACTTATTAAACAATTATTATTTATTTATTTAACAATTGTCTACCAAATTTACTATATTTATTTCCATCTATAACATAGACCCAAATTTACTATATTTATTTCCATCTATAACATAGAGAAACCAAATTTACTATATTTATTTCCATCTATAACATAGACCCAAATTTAATATATTTATTTCCATCTATAACACTGACAAATTTACTATATTTATTTCCATCTATAACACTGACAAATTTACTATATTTATTTCCATCTATAACATAGACACATAACATAGACACAGGGTAGATAAAATGCTAATTATAATAATAATAATAATCTTAAAACTATATTTATTTTCATTTATAACATAGATAAATTTACTACATTTATTTCCATCCATAACATAGACACATTTATTTCCATCTATAACATAGACACTATAACATAGACACAGACACAGGGTAGATAAAATGCTAATGCTAATAATAATAATAATAATAATAACAATAATAATAATAATCTAATTTTAAGATTATGTCAAGTCAGATACACCAATTTGATATATGTATATGAGATCCCTTTGTTAAGTCTTAATTGCTTTTGCTTTGTGAACAAGGTAAAGCTTGAAATAATAGTCATTAATCTTTCCCATTCCCTAAGTGTGTTTGGCGACTATCTTTGTGAGCAAGGTAAAGCATGACAGTTATTACTCCCTAACAATTGATTGTTAGGATTAAGCTTGAAGTAAGAATTCATATCAAGTAAGAGTTGATTGTTAGGGTTAAGCTAGGATTAAGCTTGAAGTAAGAATTCATATCAAGTAAGAGTTGATTGTTAGGGTTAAGCTTGAAGTGAGAATTGATTATTAGGATTAAGATTGAAATAGTAGATATTAGCATTTTCCTAATGTTACTCTTTTGTTTATGTAATGACTATGACTTGTTAAAATTCAGTATAAACAATGATTCGTAAGTCATAAGGATATTTTGGAGTTATTGATCATTAAAAATGATTAGTAAGTCATAAGGATATTTTGTAATTAAAGATTATGTTGACTGCAATTGATTTGGAAAAGCATTGATTTTAAATTTGCATTCATTTAGATAAGAGTTCAATAATTTGAACACATTTGGAAAAGCATTGATTTTAAAACTGCATTTATTTGGATAAGAGTTCAATAGTTTGAACACATAAGGATGTTTTGGAGTTATTGACCATTAAATGATTTGTAAGGATATTTTGGAGTTATTGACCATTAAAAATGATTTGTAAAGATATTTTGGAGTAATTGAGATAGATTGTTAAAGATTAGGTTCAGTACAATTGATTTGGAAAAGCATTGATTTTAAAACTGCATTCATTTGGATAAGAGGTTAATAATTTGAACATTGAAGAATCATTTAATTTGAACACTAAGGAATCATTGAATTTTTTTTACCATATGATATGATTTGTTATTTATGTACTTGGTAACAATCTTATTTGCTTCCTCGATAATGTTACTCTTTTGTTTACATATTGTTTACATAATGATTTGTAATCAATTAAATTTCAGTATAAGCAATGATTTGTAAGTCATAAGAATATATTGGAGTTTGATTATGAAAGATTAGGTTCACTACAATTGATTTGGAAAAGTATTGATTTTAAAACTGCATTCATTTGGATAAGAGGTCAACTATTTGAACACTAAGGAATTATTGATCTTTTTATCATATGATTTGTTATTCATTTGGAATAAGAGGTCAATAATTTGAACACTAAGGAATTATTGATCTTTTAATCATATGATATGTTATTTATGTGCTCAATAACAATCTTATTTGGTTCCTTAAGAATTTTATTTGTAATTTTATTTGGTTTCTCAATAATTTTATTTGTAATCTTAGTTGGTTTTTCAATAATTTTATTTGTAATCTACATTATTGTTGTTCATGTAGATACCAAAGAGAGACCTTGCCATCTTCACTTCATTTTATGATTTTTTTATTTAAAATTTTGAGAATGCTTTTGGATTTAGATGTTTTTTAACAATGGAGAAATGAAATATTAATTGATGATTGAATTTGTTCAATATCTTAACATCATGAAGATAAATCTCCCCGCGTTGTCAAAGAGATTTTATGTTATTAAAATTATGAAAATATAGTTTTAATAAAGAACATAATCATAAAAAGAAAAAATCATGAGAAAGGGACCTCAAACTTGTTCAAGAAAGAAATACAATATCTTTACAATGTTAGACAGAAATAAAAACAATAACATATAAGATTATCATGTTTTTCATATCTATCACAATGTACACAAAATATAAGGCCACTATGCAGAGAACTTTAGATGAGTATTGTATTTAAAACTGAAAAAAAATTATGATGAATACATTTCAAAAATTTTATACTTAAAAATTTCAAGAGTAATCATTAGAGTTATGCTCCAAAATAGTTCTCTGAGGAACTCAAAAATAAATGTTTGGTTTGACAATTAAATTTAAAGTGTTCAATAAAATAAAAGGTAGGTTGGGATTGGGCTCCTATGGACCTTTAAAAGGAAGACCTAGACTTGGAATAAAAAAGAGAAACAGTTAGAAATTGGCTACGAGTTTTCATTGAATGAAAAGACGAGCCAAATGATTTCTAAATGGAAAGTGAGGAGGATGAGAAATTATGAAAATGACAACTCGACTTATAGTGATGGATTATCTCAATGCTTCATTTGTTAGCTGGAATGTTCAGTGAATTCATTAAACCTTTCTATAAAATTTTTAGGGAGTCCAACTTTTCTTTCGTTTGTTCTTTGGATAGAAGTATTGAGTTTATGACTAAATTCGGGTTCTCCACGTCTTCAGTCGATTCAACTAATTTTAAAAATAATTCATCTCTTTTTGAACTAATTGCATCATATTCCGCTAACATTCCTTTTAAACATTTAATTATCTTGACCCAACATGCTTTTAATTGTCTTAAATAGAGAGTTGAAGACAAATCCTCCTCCTTTTGCCGAAATTCACCAAGGCTTGAAACCCTTGCGTTGAAAGTACAGACAACTCCTTTATAAAATTCTTCATCATTTTTCAAGTTTGCTCGGAGATATTCCTTGAAGTGTGTGACCCTCAAACCCAAAGAAACCGAGTTGGTTGCCAACTCCCAAGTTTCAAGAATGAAAGATATATATATATATATATATATATATATATATATATATATATATTTGTTTTTTATCTGGATGTTATCACCAACATATTTCCTCATGTTGGCTAATAAACTTGACATTCCCTTCAATCTTGAGCTTGTCTATGGTCTATTTTCCTTAGTCTTCAATGGTTGTATAGTATTGAATTTACTTTTTCAATGACTAATTTTCTTGAGTCTCTTGAATAGGACAAGAGACTCTTTTTCAAATACAATCAGCTCTTGGGTAGCCAATCTTTTGCGACTGTTCTGCTCTCAATTAGTCTCCGTTCCTCACTTGCAACCTCTTTCTCTTCAACATTCATGTCAAGCTCCGTGTATTCTAGACCAATTTCATTTTTAGGAACTACTTCATCTTCCCCCTCTTTGTTTGTATCTCTTTTTCTTTCACTGACAATCAAGAGTGCATGACTTATCAAGATTTCCCTTCAAAGAGTTTTGGTCTCCTCCATCATTAGAATTATCAATTGAAGACTTCTTCTATTCTTGGATTGGATTTTGTGGTTTTCCTTTGGTTGAACCAATTTTTTGGGAAATGTTCGGAGATTGAGAACTTCTATCATTTGTAACCCGTCCATGTTGTCTGTGATGGTCATTGGTATTGACCACAATCTTAATATCATCTTTTCCCTTTTTCAATAGACAACTCTCGAAGATTTTTATTGTCTTCTCATTCTCCGAATAAATCTGCCTTGACAAACGCCACGTTGTATTTAAAAAAGAAATCAAGAATCCACATTTATAAGGGATTGGGGTTTAGAATTTTGATTGATTTAGTTGAATTTACATCTATAATAGTTATTGACCTTGGCTAAAGCAATTGTAAGATAAGTCTCTAATTATTATAATAAACTAAACACTTTACACACGAAGATGGTTTTTACTTTCAAGAACATAGTTATTGAGAATTTTTGTAACTTAAATTTCACTTGTAACAAATTCTATAATCTAATAATCTAATATTGTTAATGAAAAATGGTTTAAACCTTACATTATTGAAATCAAAATGTAAAATGAGAATATTGTCAATTTATTATTTTAAACAAAATCATCGAATGTTATTTTTATTTTAAGAAGAGTTTGCAATCCATACTTTATTAAATTTGAACTTTTGCAAAACATACTTTTTCATTAATGAAGATACAATTATTTTTGAAAAAGTTTGATACTTGATTTGATAAAAACATTTATTCTTTAAGGAAAATTCAACTTTTTCTTTTTCTTTTTAATTATTTATTTTGTAAAATTAAATATTTATTTATATTTAACAAACTCCTTCATTTGGTACACGTACGAAACTTTCCTCTCAACCATTCAAGCTATTGCCTCTTGATACACATTAACATTGCAAATTCAAATGGGTTAATGTTTCATTGTAAATGTCAAAGATTAACATTGCACAATTCGATTACATTACATCAATCTAACTAATAAAAAATTGCTTAACTAGATCTAGGTGTCAACAAATTGGAAAAAGTCAAATCATAAAATATTTAATGGGATAATGTTGTAAGCCTCACTTGCATTTAAAAAAAACTATAACTGAACTTAGACTATGTTAATAGGGGTCATGCTGAAACAAACAATGAGCAAAAGTATTAAAAAAGGCTCCCAGTCTGTCAAAATTTCTAAAGCTATAACAAAAGGCAAAATGAGTCTGCTTAGACTAGTACTAGGTTCACTAGAGCTGATTACATCCTTGTAAAAACTACCTAAACACCAAATAACCTTGCAAAACATACATTAGTTGGAAGAAACAAAGTCCTAAATTTTAGGAGCTCTAGGAGGAGCACTTTCCTCAGTCTCCATAGGGGCGATGCCTCTACCACTAGTGCTTGTGCCACTGTTGGCTCCTTCTCTAGGAATAATTATGCCACGAGCATAAGAAGTAGATACTATAAGATGGGTGTTGAGCTGAGCCTTTATCTATTGGATTTCAGATTCCATGCCATCCTTCCTCCTATTGATGTTTGGACAACATCGAGAAGATATTCTCTTAGAATAATAATTAAAAATATAATTATTGATTATTAAATATCATATATAATAAGTAAATAATAATAAAAAATAGTTACTGATTATTCAAGGGACACATCCTTTCGTAGACGGTCACCATTTGTTCCCTATATATGGAACACTCATCATTGTAATGATATATCGAATATATCTCATATGAAGAAAAAAAAAATGGTATCAGAGCAGGACTAGGCTTGACTCCCTCATAGGAGGGCTCAGGAAAATGGTAGATAGCTTGAGTGGATTGTAGACAACAATCATGCCATGCATTATATTTGGAAGAGTTACTCAGTTTGTAAACGATGGATCTAAGTTTGCGTGTTTGATGAATGGGGGCATATATTGGATCTAAGTTGAGTTAGCAATTGACAGTGACACAATGAATGTTAAATGTTCTTGATTATATGCTCATTAGTATGCCTGGAAATACGCTGTAATAACCAATGCCATGGTAAGCAACATTGTTGTAAATATATGAAAACCATTGTATTTTGGGGCCTGCATTCTTAAAATAAATCAATCCTATGTGTGCATTGTCAGTACCCATGCAATCCTACGTGTCATCCCTCAAAATCATCAATCCCGCAATTATAAATACATGATACACATCGTTGTTTGCTGAGAAATCAAGAGAAATTATCATTCAAAGTGTCTTGTTGTTCTATTGCACTATTGTGAAAATAAATGGCCAGAGATGGTGTCATGTTCATGAACTTAAAAGTGTATATGGGGTTGATTGGAATCCTCTTCTTGATGCTAGAAACACATGACCATTCCGTTGTTGTAGAGGCTGGTAATGAGACTTATCATTATGTTATGCCGCCTGTGAAATGCAAGACACAAAGAGACTACTCGCCAAACACACCTGTTTGTGAAATTAATGGTGTTTGTTGCACCTTCTCGCCAGCTCCACCAACTGATGATAATAAGGCATGCATGGGTCTTATTCTTAATTGGGAAAGTATTTTCCAATGTGAATTACAACCCTTGTATTTAAATAAAGGAATAGGAGTAATGGATACTCTTTTTTCTGTGGATTCCGAGAAACACTGAGAAAGAAGTTGAAGCTTCTTGGGAACAACATGTTTGATTTTTGTGTTCATTTCCTATTGGAATATCGCTACCTTTGGTAAATAAGTCTATTAATGCGCTTGGAGTGTCTCTAAAACCAGAGATCCCAACTATCAATGTGGAAATATCAGCCGTGCATTTGAAGATTATTTAAGTGTTATGGAGAAAGTTGCAAGTGTATGGAGATAATGTGGTTTACGACATACATGAATTGTTTTAGCAAGGTGAAGAAAATGTTCCCCGAATTATTGAATCCCCTCAAAGCCCACAACAAGATATCCCAAGATTCAAGTTATCTCATGCATGCAAATGAGCACCATCAAGATGACAGGTGGGAATCCTTGGTCTTGAAGCTGGATAACATGGGCACCATCATTGATGCGATTGAAGAACGTGTCAATCGTTTAAAGTGATCATCGTATGAGTTTGCTTCCAAATGTTGTTATATACCAATGTTAGTGAAGCAATTGACATTGAACCATGGCTTAGAGGTGAAGGCAGGTTATACATGAAGAAGCCTGTGGCAGGACATGAGAAGTGATGAAGAGATTCTCTATTGATTAAGCGACACCTCATCCATTGGCCATGTGAGATGTGCCACATCCAGGGCCACTATGGTGAGGAATGTGTAGTTGTTCATTGCGAGCTAGAGATTTGGGTTTGTGGGTGTACCGCAAAACTAAAATCACGTCAGTTACAAGAAATTCATCAGGTGGTTGTTCAAAGTGCATTCCTAGTAAGGAGGAAATGGAACATGCATATTGTTAATGTTTGGGGAAATATCATGAGACATTCTCCTCGGAGGGACATGTGTGGACTAATAGGGGGAATGTAGACTTCATCCTGATGTGCCTCAGATGGTGAGATGAAGGAACCAAGACATTGGTTTCAGAAGGAAACCTTGATATTTCTTGTGAGACATTTTTCCATGAGGGAACCTCGATATGTCTTAGACATTGGTTTCATGAAGAAACCTCTATATGTCAAACATAGTCCAAGATGACATTACTTTAAGAGGGAGACAATTGAGCCTATTGATCAAATTGGTGCTGTTGATCCTGTAGCTCCAGTTAATTTTCCCGAAGATATTACAATAGATCGGAAGAGACCTGCATGGGATCATCAGAGTCTGCAGGAGGCAAAAGGACATCCATCTCCTCGTGGTACCTTCCGAGTGAGAAAGAGACCTCAAAGATATTCATGCTATGCCACAACTATGAGCCACACCATTCATTTTTGAACCTTCCTTTTATGAGAAGGAAACTAGTCATCCAGTATGGAGAGATGTCATGATGGAGGAGTATCAATCCATCATGTAGAATGATGTGTGGGATATTGTTTCGAGACCTAAGGGGAAGTTTGTAGTGACTTCCAAATGGATCTATAAGATCAAACACACAGTTGATAGGAGAATCAAAAGGCACAGAATGAGATTTGTTGCTATAGGATTCTCTCAGGTGGAGGGAATAGATTATGAGGAGACATTTCTTCCTGTTGCTTGATACACTTCTATTTAGATGATTGTTTCCCTTGCAACATCCATGGGTTGGAGAGTACATTAGATGGATGTAAAGACAACCTTTCTCAATGGAGAGATTGAGGAAGAAGTATACATCGAGAAACCAGATGGTTGTTGATGATTGCAGCTATGTGAGACATTCTCCAGCTTACAAACCTGTGAGATGTTGACCATTGTAGCTATGTAAGACTTTCTCCAGCTTACAAACCTGAGAGAAATCCCTGGAGAAGGGTGTGTGGTTCCTATATGAGACAGAGATGGAACATAGAGATGCCCTCCTCCATTCAGAGAGTTGAGAAGAACTCCAGATGATTCTCTTGTGAGAAAAGCAATCTGCAGAGTTGGATGTGCCTGTGGCTGAGCACAAGGTGAACGTGTGAAATCCCAAAGTGCTAGGTGCATCGTCATGAGAACATAAATGAAGATGAATTATTAGCCTCCTCTGAGCAGAAGAGTTGATGAGAAACTCCAGATGACTCTTGTGTAATGCAGTGGGAAAGGATATCTATTGAGTGGACGTGTCTGTGGATGAGCACAAGTGAACGTGATCCTAGTGGCTGAGCACTAGTGAAGAAGTGGTTCTTCTATGTAATGCAGTGAGCCAGAGATATGGACATCCCTATGGATGTGCCCCTAGTGGATGAGCACTAGTGGGTGTATAAGATCCCTTGCTATATTGTTCAAGAGCCAGACCTGCCTGTAACCCTAATTGTAATGTAAAGGGTACAGGTCAACCCCACCTTAATGTGACTGGTAATTAATGTAAAAGATAATTAATCTGGTTAATATTAATTATATTATGAGCTAGTGAGGTCGGCCATGTTGTTCCAATAGACACCTCTGTTGACAGGTTCAGTCTAGTATAAGTAAATGTAAATTTCCCATTGAGGAAATATATCTTTCATGTGAGTTTGGAAATTTAAGCAAGTACATCTTCTTGGGAAAAGCACACACCTCTCTTGGGCACTAGTCTTCTAGGGTTTGAGAACCCTCTTGTGTGCTAGGTTTTCTTGGTGGTGAAGGTATTTCTCTTGAATAATATAGCAAAGGATTTGGCTAGGTTTTCTTCCCTTGTTCAGAAGGGTTTCCCAGGATACTTCTTGTGTTCTTGTGGATGGTGCTTCTTGTGATCTTGATTGCTGCAACTTTAATGGTTATGGTTAAATGCTAAAAATGGAATGAAATTCATGCTTAACCTTTCTCATTGAAAAATCAACATCGTATCATAGCATAGGTCTTGAAAGAACCCATTGCAAAAGCATCTACCAAGTCTCCTCTCACTTTTGCAGAACCGTACGACCCTCCTAGGGTTTCCAGAAAAATCTGTACGACCCTCCTTTCTGTGGTGTTCTAGCCCTTAATACTTGGAAGTTGGGGCTATATTTGGCATAGAAGAGTACAACCTCTTCCAATGCATCTCCAGAAGCTCTTAAAATCAAATTCCAAGAATTTTGAGTTTTTGGCCCTAGAGTTTCTAGGGTACCGAAATTTGCTGCAGCATCTTAATCCTAGATTTCTGAAGTTTTTTTTTTTTTTTTTTTTTTAAATCAACAAGCATCTATGTGACACTATAAATTTTATTTTTGGTAGTCATAAGTCCAAAAGAATCCAAGGTTACTAATTCAACCTAAACATTAGGTTTTCAAAATCTAGTTGGCGAGAGTTTGAAAAAATGAAACAAATGAAGAACATAGCCTTAGTAGAAGACATGCTTGATGGAGCAAGCAACTTCAATGCATGGAGATCAAGGCTTTAGGTCACCCTTAAAGAATATGACCTCTTGGATGTGGTAACTAAAACCTTTCCATACAAAACTACATATGTAGAGAAGAAGATAAGAAAGGAAGAAGTTGTCAAAGCAATAAAATTAATCATCTACTCAGTACGAGATCATCTCTTACCTCGTATTGCCAACCTGAAGACAACTTATGATATGTACGAAGCATTAAAATAAATGTTTGAAAGTGACAACACCCTCATAGCTCTTACCTTGAAGATCCAAATTCAAAGTACCAAGATGACGAAAGGTGACACAATTGCCATCTTCTTTATGAAGATATTAGAGATTAAAGAACAACTAGAGACCATTGGAGAAATCATGTCTGATAGAGAACTTGTCTTAACCACTCTCAACAACCTTCCAAAAACATGGGAACCTTTTCTTCAGAGTATCAATGGAAGATAATCTCTACCAACCTTTGATCGTCTATGGACAAATTGTACTCAAGAAGAACTTAGACTTAGAAATAAAGGAGTGGAAGATTCCTCAGAAGAAAATCATGCTCTTGCACTCCATACAAAGAAATGAGGAAAATTCAAAAGAAATTTCAGGGAAACATTTAAAAATGAAAAGTCTTCATCAAATCCAGGTTATCAAAGAAGAGATGTTTCAGAAATTGAGTGCTTTAGATGTGACAAATATGGACACTATGCAATAAACTGTCCAACCAGGAAGAAGGGAAGACGATATGATTCTACCACTGAAATTGATCTAGACCCACCTCAAAAGAATGAAGAGAAGAGAGAGGAGAAGTACTTCCTCTAAAAACTAAAGCACGACTACAAACCAGGTAAATCAATTGATTTCTAATTTTATAGTTGATTGCATTTTTGAATAAATGAAGGATATTATCCCTAGTATGGGAGCCCTCAAATATTTGGACCATTATCCTTGGTATGGGAGTCCAAACCATATTTAATTGATTATTATGAGAGACAAGCAGAGATGTTGTCTTTAAATAAGAGATACCCATTCAACAAACCTAGAAAATCTTAGATGGATATTGACAGTGAGACATTACCTTCTTCCCCTTCAATAGTTCAGAGGGAGACAAACATTATTCTAACTAATCCAGTTTCTCCAGTTGATATAACCAGAGATATTACAGTGGGGCATAAAAGGCATGCCCATGATCTACAAAACTCTACTAGAAGACATAAAGACACACAAGTCCCTCAAGGGACACCTTGAGAAAGCAAAAGAGTTTTGAAAACTATCCTTCAATCATGAGCCATTTCATTGAAGAAACAAAAGGAGAAATAAATATGGCAAGATGCCATAACAGGAGAATACCGATTTATCTTAAAGAATGATTTATAAGATATTATTCAGAAACCAAAAGGGAAGTCTATGAAAACTTCCAAGTAGAGAAAGCGTGCAATTGACAGGAAGTTTCAAGGAATACAAAACTAGAGGAATCTCACAAACAAAGGGAGTTTTCTATGATGAGACACTTGATTCAATGAGACCATTACATTTCCATCCGTACTACCATCCATGAGCTGGAAACAATATCAGATGGATGAATTCTTAATGAGTTTAAATCTCAGCAGAGAGAATTGGTGATCCAAAACCCATATTATTACAGTGTTGGTGACGAGAGCCTGATTTTGATGACTTATTCAGAAAGCCTCGTTGTTGGATACAAGTAATCCCCGATTTTCTAATTTGAGATGAAGAATTTGAGTATGATGCACTACTTCTTGAGACAAGAAGTATGACAAAAGACCGATGAGATTTTCCCGAGTCAAGGAAAATATACAGTGAAAATATTAAAGAAGTCCAGTATGACAGAATGAAAAATCCACCATGATAGATTTAAAGATTGATGATGATTCAGACAAGACTGATCCACATCTAATTGGATCACTGATGTATCTGGTTAACACCAGAATTGATTCACGCCATGTAGTGAATGTGCTTAGTCATTTCATGATTCAACCAAGACAAACTCACTAGACAACAACAAAACATGTATTGAGATGTATACGAGGCACAGTTGGATATGGCCCAAGATATGCCTCCAGTGTGAACTTGAGTTTGTAGGATATGCCGATTCAGATTGAGCAGAAAGTAGAGTGGACCAGAAGAGCACATCTGGTTGTTGTTCTACCGTGAAGGTTTCCATGGTTTCATGATGCAGTAAGAAACAAAACTCTGTGGCCTAGAGTACCATAGAGGCAGAGCATATAGAATCAAGTGTGCGAAGCAATGTGGCTTCACAACCTTTTGACATATTTACTTGACCATGAGATGGATTCTATGATGATAACCAAGAGCTGTGTGTAAATCTCCTTGAAGAACCCAGTGTTTTCTGATGGATCGAAAAACGATGAGATGTAGTATCCTTATATCGGAGATATGATGTAGAAGAAAATCATACACATGTAGTACCTTCCTCAACATGAGAAAATTGCAGACATCTTCACCAAACTAACTTGGTGAAGAATGCCTCCCTAGTTGAGAGGGAGTGTTGATGACTCCAACCAAGGTAAAAGTTCAAAGTACATCCATGTGAGAATTGGCATAATGAAGAATGACTCCCTAGCTGAGAGGGAGTGTTGATAATTGCATCTATGTGAGACATTCTCCAGCTTACAAACCTGTGAGATGTTGACCATTGCAGCTATGTGAGACTTTCTCCAGCTTACAAACCTGAGATAAATCCCCTAAGAAGGGTGTGTGGTTCCTATCTGAGACAGATCTGGAACGTAGAGATGACCTCCTCCATTCAGAGAGTTGAGAAGAACTCTAGATGATTCTCCCATGAGAAAATCGATCTGCAGAGTTGGACGTGCCTGTGGCTGAGCACAAGGTGAATGTGTGAAATCCCAAAGTGTTGGGTGCATTGTCATGAGAAAATAAATGAATATGATGTATTAGCCTCCTCCGAGAAGAAGAGTTGACGAGAAACTCCAGATGACTCTCCTGTGTAATGCAGTGGGAAATAAGATATGTTGAGTGGATGTGTTTGTGGACGAGCATAGGTGAATGTGATCTTAGTGGCTGAGCACTAGTGAAGAAGTGTTTCTTCTGTGTAATGCAGTGAGCCAGAGATATGGACATACCTATGGATGTGCCCCTAGTGGATGAGCACTAGTGGGTGTATAAGATCCCTTGTTATATTGTTCAAGAGTCAAACCGGCCTGTAGCCCTAATTGTGATGTAAAGGGTACAGTTCAGCCCCACCTTAATGTGACTGGTAATTAATGTAAAAGATAATTAATCTGGTTAATATTAATTATATTATGAGCTAGTGAGGTTGGCCCTATTGTGCCAATAGACACTTCTGTTGACAGGTTCAGTCTAGTACAAGTAAAGGTAAATTTCCCATTGAGGAAATATATCTTTAACGTGAGTTTGGAAATTTCAGAAAGTGCATCTTCTTGGGAAAAGTGCACACCTCTCTTGGGCGCTAGTCTTCTAGGGTTTGAGAACCCTCTTGTGTGCTAGGTTTTCTTGGTGGTGAAGTTCTTTCTCTTGAAGAATATAACAAAGGATTTAGCTGGGTTTTCTTCCCTTGTTGAGAAGGGTTTCCCAGGATACTTCTTGTGTTCTTGTGCATGGTGCTTCTTCTTGTGATCTTGGTTGCTGCAAATTTAATGGTTATGGTTAAATGCTGAAAATGAAATGAACTTCATTCTTAACCTTGCTCATTGAAAAATCAACAATGGTTTCGTGATACATGAGCAAGAGTCTCATGTGTGCAGGTTGAAAAAGGCCTTGTATGGATTCAAGCAACCACCTCGAGCTTGGTATGTGAGGATTGATGGACACCTAATGAGTTTGGGCTTCAACAAAAGTGTTGTCGATCCCAACCTGTACTACAAGTTTGTTAATGGTGAGTCCCTGATTTTGGTCCTCTACGTTGATGATTTATTCTTCACCGATACATAGAGCCTTATTGTTGAATGCAAGTATGCATTGGCCTCTAATTTTGAGATGAAGGACCTTGGTATGATGCACTACTTCTTGGGACTAGAGGTGTGACAAAGAACTTATGAGATCTTCCCGATTCAGGAGAAGTACACAGTTGAGATATTGAAGAAGTTTTGGATGTTGAAATGTAAGCCCATGACTACATCAATGGCGATGAATTTGAAGAAACTAAGTCTTCTTCCGATTTCGACGAGATTGATCTGACCCTGTACATATAGTTGATTGGGTCATTGATGTATCTGGTTAACACTAGATTGAATATTTTCTATGCAGTGAGAGCACTTAGCCACTTTATGAGTCAACCGAGACAAACACACTAGATTGTTGCGAAGCATGCATTGAGATACTTGTGAGGCACAACTGTACATGGTTTGAGATATATTTCCAGTATTGATATGATATGGCAGGAATATATTGACTCTGATTGGGCAGGGATCGCAGTGGACATAAATAACACATTCAGGTGTTGCTTCACTTTGGGATCTTCCATGGTTTCTTGGTGTAGCAGGAAACAAACTTATGTGGCTTTGAGCAAAACAAAAGCATAGTACATTGCATTAAGTATGTCAGTCTGTGAAGTCGTGTGGCTTCACAATCTCCTTGTATATTTATCCGAACATGTGTTGGATTCCACCATTATTCATTATGGTATCCAAAGTTGTGTGAAGATCTCAGAGAATATAGTGTTTCATGACAAATTGAATCACATTGAGATTAAGTACCATTACATCCGAGACATGGTGCAGAGGAAGGAAGTACTGGTGTTGTGCCTTCCTACATATGAGTAGGTTGTTGATGTTCTTACCAAACCAGGACGAAGTTCAAGTACTTCCGTGACAAAATTGGCATGGAGGAGAATGCCTCCCTCACTGAGAGGGAGTGTTGATGTTTCCAGCTCCTGAGACATTCTCTAGATCTTACTCCTTTGTGATTGAGTTGAGTTGATATGTGATGACACTTATTCGAGAAGGGATAAGTGCATTTGGGCTTATAGCCCAACGTCCCTTATGGAGAGCACATGAGGACACGTCCCATGTCGAGAGCACATGAGGACATGTCAAGTGAGATGACCCTTGACGTCACACACTATGGGAGTTGACCCTAGTGTTTCTAGAGGGTGTAGCCTCTAGAATTCCACATGGGAGTGCCATGTGTGACAAACATTCTCTAGATTGTACTCCTCTGTGAATTGAGTTGAGTTGATCTATGAGGACACTTATTCGAGAAGGGATAAGTGCATTTGTGCTTATAGCCCAATGTCCCACGTGGAGAGCACATGAGAACATGTCAAGCGAGTTGACTGTTGATGTCACACACTATGGGGAGTTGACCCTAAGTGTTCCTAGAGGGAGTAGCATCTATAATTCCACATGGGAGTGCCATGTGTGACAAACCTTTTTATACTATGGTGGTTTTGTACCACTGGCGGAGACTGTGTGTCTCTGGACAATAGTTGTGTACTGCTATGGAAAGATACCTCCCTAGCTAAGAGGGAGTGTTGTTGTTTCAACATTGGGCGAAACTTATCCTAGATTCGACTGCAAACCAAGGGAGATAGGATACATTTATCATAAAGGTGCACTTATGGTAAATGGGCCCAGATGTAGTCCTTCCTTGATCATGACAAGGAGTAATATGGACTTGAGGTGCTTGAAGTTCTTTCCATGTGTCATTTAGCATCAGGTTAACATTCACTCACAGGTGTGTACTTGTGGTGAAAGATCCTGGTGTGGTGTTTGTCCTAGTCATGGTGATTTGACATGGAATGATAAAGATTCAAGATGCTATATGCTATTACATGTGGACCTAGAGTGAGCCTCATCTCAAAGAGATTCAATTGGCTCAAAAGGGAGAGACCCAAAAGGAGTTTCTCCTCGGTTCAAGTGGGAGAGAGACGTCTCCCAAGACTAACATACAAGTGTCATGAGTCTAGGGTGAAGTTTGTATACTTCAGAGACAATATTAGAATGATGCAGAATGTCTCCCTTGTTGAGAGAGTATTTATGTTTGGACAACATCAGGAATACATTCTCTTAGAATAATAATTAATAATATAATTTTTGATTATTAAATATCATATATAATAAGTAAATGATAATAATAAATAATTACCAATTATTCAAGGGACGCATCCTTTCATGGACGGACACCATATGTTCCCTATATATGGAACACTCATAATTGTAATAATATATCGAATATATCTCATATGAAGAAAAACAACACCTCTCGTTGAGAGCAGTTAGAGCCACCACTTTTTACTGATTTTTGGAGATGGTTAGGTTGGCCAGGGCTTGCTCAAAATACTCAAATTTGATAGAGAGATGATGAAAGGCTAAGTTGTTGGATTGATCTATTCCCTCATGTATCATAAGCACTTGCCTAAAATAGTTCCAAGAGGGCTCCATGAACCTCTTATGAAGAACCCAATTTTTTAATATACCCAAATCCCGAACCTAAATAACAGTCAAAGAGAACTCACAGCTAAGAGAAATCATATTGGTGTGACCAAAAATCTTACCAACACCCAAGCTTGAGAATAAGAACAACAGAGAAGCCCTGATGTCTACTGTGTCAACAAAACAAAGAAAGCACAGAGTTCGCCCAGACTTCAGTTGACTAGAACTAGCGATGCAAAAATTGATAAGCAAAGCTTCCTTACTGCTGAGCACAAGTCAGCTCATGGGCACAAAAAATAAAGGGGTGGAAGGGTTATCAAGGTAATACATGATCCCCCCCAACCCCATTTACCACCATTTCTCCTTTTGACAATATAGCTCCTACCTTGTCCCGATGATTGACAAGATAATTTAAGTGTAGTTCATAATAGAGTTTGAACTCGTCAAAATGTTTTGCTTAAAATGTTTCCAGAACCAATTTATTCCATTGAATAATTGGTTCTAGACTGGTTTCCGTTGATGACCGCTCAAATCACCAGCATTGAATCCATAAAAACTACAAGATTGGTGATATTTCTTTCCTCGAGAATAATTAGTCCCTCGAAAAGAGTATAGTCTTTAGCGATATTGTTAGAAGCGTCTCCCAATCCCCATGAATAGTGAGTGACAATGTTTCATATGGAATTGAGAAGACTCCCACCCACACCTGCCACCCCAGGGTAAGACTTACTTGCATTATTGAAGACAAAATGTGCTTTTACATAAATAAGAATATGGCCATCTTGTCTTTTTATATCAAATTATTTAATGTTGTTTTAAGAGGAGTTTCCAAACCTTACTTGCATGGAAAATTTGTCTTTTTAAATCAAATTATTTAATGTTATTTTAAGAGGAGTTTCCAAACCTTACTTGAATTTGAAGTTTTAACTTACACAAAACATGCTTTTCCATAAATGAAATAATAGTAAAAAATCCTTAACAAAAGTTTGATACTCAATTTGATTAAAAAATTAATCCAAAAAATTCAAACTTTTCCTTTTATTTTTGTAAAGATAAATATTAATTCATTCTAAAGGAAATGATATGTTTTGATGAGTTAGAATAGGAGAGGAAATATGATTTTTTTTTCTTATAATTTGGAAAAAAACATTTTGAATCTCACGGAATCACAAGTAACACATGTGTTTTTTTTAAATATTCAGGAGAAGCAATCATTGGTGAGGATTACTTGCCAATACCTATGTTAAAATCCAGTTCATTTCCACTATAAACTCTAGGTTAGGTGAAATACCCCACAAGCCACACATAACAGGGAACTTGGGCCTCAACCTTTTTTTTTCAAGGATACAATATCTGGGAAAAACACCCAGGTACTTCCCCTCATTTCGAGGATGGTACCTAGGGTAAACCATAGATTCTTTAGGGAAAAAGGCCGTTGAAAATGGGGGATCAAAGCCATTACAACAATATGCACATAGTGAGCTCAACATGTCACTAACATGAATAGAACCTAAGTGTGGAGGATAACACTCCAACCCATAAGCACTTGAGCTAGATCCAATTGACAAATTGGACCTCCACCTAGGGTCGAGATGCCCCGGATTAGGCTACATACCCTTTCAACTGAGACACAACAAGCTATTGTCTAATCGATGATTTAAACCTAGGTGGGACATGTTGATATTATGGTAGCTACGATAGGTATTAACCTCCACATGTAACCCTGAAAAGAATATAATATTCTAGAAAGCAAGAAGAAACCCTAAAGCTTTGGACATAACCCTAGAAGACAAGTCGACTAAAGAAAATAATTAATATTGAGTCTTTAGCCTCCAGAAAAAGAAGTCGGCCCAGACAACTAAGAAAGAGTAGTATAAATACAAGATGCCAGAGCTCATTTGTACACACACAACTTGCAACTGCAGAAATTTAGTAAGTGCGCAAGTCTGGAGAGTAACTGTAGATGCAACTACTACAACTTGTATTTTTGGTTTTAGGCTTGGAATTTCTCTTGGTTATGGTTTGGACTTTTTGCCTTGTGCACTAGCTCTGGAGAGAGGTATGCTACATTTATTGGCTATTGGTTCTAGGGTTGCTTCCAGAATTATTCTCTCTGTCAAGGTTAAGGTGCTCGAGGGTGGCTTCAGCCTATGGTTGGGTGACAATATTGCTATATTGTCTATGGTGAAATGAGCACACCTATTTTTCTAACAGGTTATGAGCCCACACTATCTTCAGACATTCTAACCGCTGGAACATAGATTGGGAGGATTTACTCACTTACAGTTGCAGTTGCAGTCAAAGTTTTTGTTGCAACAATGAAACCCTAACCCTCTTGTTGACGCACCTTAAGTGAAGAGATTGACCTAATTTCTGGATATCCTAGTGTGCCCTAACTTAGCGCACATATTGGCATTCTCAACAAGCTAAGACGTCAAGTTTGAGTTTTTGGTCAAAGTCAAAGGTTGACCAAGTCAAAGCTGTCACGACTTATTCTATGAAGTCAGAAAACAAGTGAGAAGGGGATTCTAACTTCAAATCATGGAAGACAAGGATTGACCTCATCCTTTCCAAGAATAAAGTATTGGATATTTTGAAAGGAGAGATCATGGAACTGCAAGTTGAAGCAGGAAAAGAGAAGGAACCTCATAATGTTGCAGTTATGGAAAAGTTAAAGGACAATGAAATCAACGCAATCAGTATCATAATGGACTTTGTAAAATACCAATTGATACCCTACATCTCTCATATTGACTCATCTAAGAAGATGTACAGTGCCCTAACTAACCTCTTCTCAGTTAGAAACATTGGATAAATAATGAGTCTAAAGAATGAGCTCCGTGACATGAAAATGAATGACGATGACAACATAACATCATACCTTGTGAGAATCTCTCAGTTAAGAGATCAACTACAAGCTATTGAAGAAATAATTTTAGAGAAGGAACTGGTAAATATAATACTCAATGGCCTTCCCAAGACATGGGATGCATTTTCCGCAAGCATGAACACAAGAAACGAGTATCCCACATTTGAAGAACTTTGGACTTGCTGTGCACAAGAATAATCAATGATTAACACAAAAGAGAAATCCCAAAATGAATACGAAGATCAAGCCTTCACAACAAAGTTCAAGAATTTCAGGAATAAGAAGAAGTTTGGCTTAAGTAAGAAACCCAATCAAGAAAAGGATATGTCAAAGACATAATGCTTCAAGTGTCGAAAATATGGTCACTACAGGAACCACTGTCCCAAGTTAAAAAAAAGGAAGGAAACAAACAAAGCATCAGTTTCCGAAGAAAGGGAACCCTCAAAGAAGGCCAAGCAGAATAAAATATACTTCTTCTTCTAAGTCAAGGTAACAATATTCTTCAAAGTTCTTGCACATACCATGTTTACATAGTTTCTATACATATCATACATATCTATTTATGAGAAGATAAGATGTTCAAGTGAAACAATACTTATGGAAGAATAACAAGATAAGTATTGCTATCACGATGACTACAAGTCAAGCAATACACATGAAAAGATGAAATACGTTGACAATCCTTGGTAACAATTCCTGTGGAAACTATTATACAAGTAACAACTGCCAGATAAGCCAAAATCAGAATCAAACCTGAAGAGACTCAAAAGAAGTCAAAACAGAAAGAAGTCAACAATCAAGAGGAAATTAGAAAAAGACTTGTGACACTTTGCAAAAGACAATAAGGATGCAGACAAAAGTGTGGACTCTCTTAGACGGAGGGAGATGATTACAAAATTCCAAAAGAAGAGCATGAATTCATGTATGAAGCAAGGATTAGGAGGGAGCTAATCCTAAATGATATGATCCATTGAGGATTATAAAGTATCTTTCCATGTTCCCATTGAAAATAATAACCATTATAAGCAACACATGTTCAATTTGACTTTAGAAGAAGTCTTCTTCGAAAAGAAGCCTTAAAGTATCCTTGGTTGTCCATCTACATCCATGATCCTATGATGAAAGGAAGAAGTGGGAATCTTCAAGGCATAAAATATATAGAAGACTCCATGGACCCGAGAGATAAAGAGAAACATGAGGAAGAACATGAAGATTCCAAGAAAGAAAGAAAAACCAGAACAACCAAGTATTGTACCAAGAATCATGAACGACCCACAACCCTCTGTGATCCAACGGTCCAGATCTTATCGGGATTTCGCGTTTCGCGAAGTTGGATGATTACTCACCTTTGACTTTTCCAGTTCGCGAGTCAACGAAATTATGATCTCTCGCCACATGTCCTCTTGATCCAACAATTCAGATCTCATCGTGATTTCTCATTTCGTGGAGTTGGAGGATGGATCTCGTCCATTATCGTCTTCGCAATTATACTGGATTCGACAACTGTTGGTCCTCAACGCTAAGATCCAACAGATTAGACTTGTACTTCTCCTCTGCGCTTCCTTTGGTCACTGGAATCTGATCTAATGGAGATCTGGTATTCAGGATTGCTGATCCAATGAACACTGTCTCTCCTCCTCCTGAGCTTTGAAATTCTCAAATATCTAAGTGTCAAAGGCCATGACCTCTGATCCTTATGCATTCTACGAGCCTTGATGTATGGGATCTCGTATGCGCATCTCAGAACGCTATCTCTCCTGAGATTTGATCTCTGCATACTGTTTGCTTCTTCACTGAGCTTTGATATCTGTACCTATTTTTCCATCGATGCACACTCTGATCTTGCCATCAATGACAAGCACACTATGCCTGTAAAAATGCCAACAATCTCCCCCTTTGGCATTGATGGAAACCCTAAAAGGCTGCACTATTCTCCAACTATAGCATCCAAACCACACCTTTTCTCCCCCTTTGACATCAATTTCAAAGAAAACATGCTCCCCCTTAGTTGTTGCAGTACTTGTCGGAGGTATCAGATATTCAACCAATACATACTCCCCCTGACAGGATGGACCCTCTTAGGTTGATAATGGGGTCATGCCCAACTTCTGGCATAGATACTCAAACTGAGATTTTGCAAGAGGTTTAGTGAAGATATCAACAATATGATCTTTGGATGGAATATAATGCAAAGCAACAACAGTGTTGGTCACTTGTTCCCTCAAGAAGTGATATTTGATGGGTATATGCTTGGTCTTGGAGTGAAATACAAGGTTCTTTGACACACTGATTGCACTAGTATTATCACAATGAATTGGGATCGATGCTGTATATTTTACCTCCAAGTCTGCAAGTGTTTGAATCATCCATAATACTTGGGTACAACAAGTGGCAGCTGCAAGGTACTCAACTTATGTAGTTGATAAGGAAATGTAACCTTGCTTCTTGCTCAACAATGATACAAGGGAATATCCTAAGAAGAATGCACCTCCACTCGTGCTTTTCCTTTCATCCACGCAGTTAGCCCAATCAACATCTGAATAGACTGATAGTTGAAAATTCTAATTCCTAGGATACCATAGGCCATAGTCCATTATTCCTTTCAAGTATCTCTATATTTTTTTGACAGCTAGCAAATGACTCTGTTTAGGTGCAGCCTGATACCTTCCTACCATTCCAACAACATGCATTATGTCTGAACGAGATGTTGTGATGTACAATAGGATACCTATCATAGACCTATATGAACTCTGATCAACATCAGGTGAGTCATCATCCTTGCTTAACTTGCATCCAATGACCATAGGTGTGCTCATAGGTGTGGAATATTCGATTTGAAAACTTTTCAACATTTCTCTTAGATATTTCTCTTGAGAAAGAAATAATCCTTCAGACCTTTGAGTAATTTGCAGACCAAGAAAAAATTACATTTCCCCTATCATAGACATTTCAAATTCATACTACATGGAATAAGCAAACCATTGAACCAATGAAGCATTATTGCTTTCGAATATGATGTCATCTACATAGACCAAAACAATGAGAAAATCATTACCCTCTGTTTTGATATATAGATTGTTGTCAACTGTTCCTCTCTTTAACCCTTTGTCTTGAAGATACTTATCTAGTATGTAATACCAAGCACGAGGATCTTGTTTCAACCCATATAAGGCTTTCTTCAGCTTGCAGACAAAGTCAGGGTTATCTGATAGTTGGAAACCCTCTGGTTGTTCCATATAGACTTCTTCTTTTAGATCTCCATTTAGAAAAGATGACTTGACATCCATTTGATAGACTTTAAACTATTTATGACAAGCATAGGAAAGAAACATTCTGATAGATTCTAATCTTTCTACGGGCGCAAATGTTTCATCAAAATCCAGTCCTTCTATTTGAGCATATCCTTTACAGACCAATCTAGCCTTATTTCTTACAATATTTCCTTGCTCATTCATCTTATTTTTATAGACCCATTTTGATCCTATTACATTTTTATTTGTTGGCTTAGGAACAAGTTCCCAAGTGTCATTCTTTTCAATCTGGTCCAGTTCCTCATCCATTGATTTTAACCAATTTACGTCTTTACTGGGTTCATTAAAGTTCTTGGGTTCCACCATGGATATGAGGGCTATATGTGATTTCTCGGTGTCTTTGATTATCCTTCTCCTGGTTTGTACACCTTTGTATTTTTCACCAATTATCTGACTTTCAGGATGATTCTTTTGAGTAATTATGGAGGAAGGATTGATGCTGATTGTTGTCCCAACTCTTCTTGTCTGGGTGTCTCTTATCCATCTAATTCTTGGACATGTTCATCTTTAGTTTCAGCTGTGTCCTCTGTAGTAGACTCAATATTTCTCACCTCTCTTACTGGGACTCCTTCATCAACCTTTAAATCAATGCAATCAACTAATTTATGCAATATTTTATTAAAGCATCTATATCCTTTACTATTGGTAGCATATCCTAAGAAGATGCCTTCATCAGACCTGTCATCATACTTGCCAAGGTTTTCATTATTATTATTTATGTAGAACTTACTCCCAAAGACTTTGAAGTGTTTGATTGAAGCAGGTCTTCCATACCACATTTCATAAGGTGTCTTGTCACTATGTGGTCTGAGGTGGGCTTTGTTAAGAATATGGACTGCTGTGTGTATTGCTTCAACCCAATAAGTTTGACCAATGTTCTTCTCATTCATCATTGACCTGGCCATTTGCTGCACTATTCTGTTTTGCCTGTCAACTACTCCATTTTGTTGTGGAGTTCCTGGTATTGTGTATTCTCTCTTGATCCCATGTTTATCACAAAATTCCTTGAAATCACTTGACATAAATTCTCCTTCTCTATATGATCTTACTGCCTTTAACCTCTTGCCTGTTTGATTCTCAGTTAAAGCCTTAAATATTTTAAATTTCTCAAATGCTTCAGCTTTTTCTTTGAGAAAAGAAACCCAAGTAAGTCTGGAGTAATCATCAATGATCAACATAAAGTAGTTTTCCTTCCATGTGCCTTCTTGTCTTGATGGTCCACACAAATCCATATGAACTAATTGGAGTGGTTTCTCTGTTGAAGTAGAGATTTTGGATTTAAGTTGTGTCCTGGTTAGCTTTCCTACTTGGTAGGGTTTACACACAAAGTCTTGTGGCTTTGATATTCTTGGAAGATCTTTTACTGCCTCAATATTTTTGAGCTTGATTAAGTGGTCAAAGTTTAGATGTCCAAGTCTCCTATGCCATAACCAACTTTCATCATGTTTTCTTAGATGACATTCTTCTTTATTTTCTTTCAACGCATGTACATTATTTTCTATCCTTATGCCTTTAGCCACCACTTGTCCTGAGTTTACAGACTTTATCTTACAATCCTTGGAAGTGAACACCACTTCACATCCTTTGTCACACATTTGACTTATACTGAGCAAATTATATTTCAACCCATCTACAAGAAGAACATCCTGGGATTTTTCTTTACCAGTACTCAAATTCACCATCCTTTACCCTTGATTTTACCTGGTTCATCATTTCCAAAGGTTACATTCCCTGTTTTACTTTTACTTATAGACATAAACTTATCCTTATCTCCAGTCATGTGCTTGGAACATCCGCTATCTATATACCAGGGGTCTTTTTGTTTTTGAGTTGAAAGTACTAGACCACATTTTTCACTATCTTTCTTTTTCCATGTGCTAGCATTTCTAGCTAAAGGATTTATCCTTGGATATGCCTTGTATTTTTTCAGATGGCAGTTTGCAGCTTTGTGACTGAAGTTATGACAATTATAAAATTCAAGTTCATTTTTCAGTACATCAAAGTGATTGGTGCTACGATGTCTATTCATTGGCTACTTAGTTATATGTTGTAAAGACTATTTATTTCTTGACCTTAGTTGCATGTCTCTAAACTTAATTTGACAATTTGCAATCTTATGACCAAAATTAGAATAGTAAAAACAGTAACCATGGAAGAAATTTTGGTACCTGAAGGATGGCCTTCTTCTTTGTATTTGTTGCTCCATCTTCTGATCTCTTTGTTTTTTATCAGGGAATATCTTGTCTTTATTATCTTTTGGTGACATAGTACTCTCATGGTTTGTTTGTCTATTGACTTGGAACTTGATCATCTTTACTGGCTCTTTGCTTTCTGGCTGTTTGCTGCTTGAACCATTTACATAACCTAAACCAGTCTTCAACAAAGGATATCTTTGTTTTCTCAGAATGTCGTTTAGTTCTGCGGTGGCTTTAATGCTTGGAAGATTTTGGAGATATAATGTTTTAAAATTCTCCATCTCTTTTTTGGTTTTTACTACCTCTTCTTCCAAGGCTTCACATCTTGCCTTCTTTTCTGATAATTGTTGTTTCATAATGGCTTCTATTTTCTTTGCCTCTTCTAATTCCACTTTTAGCAGGGCAAAGTATTCATTAGGTTCTTTATTGTCTACATCATTTCCTGTTCTTTTATTATCATAATCATCTTTGGCCATAAGCATAAATTCATTAATCTTATCTTCACAGGAAGAGTCATTATCTGTGTCTTCTGAAGAGTCATCATTGTTTACACATAAACTTTTCTTTTTACCAAATCTCTTGGGTTTGTACTTCTTTTCACCTTCAAAATTCTGATCCTATTTCTTGTGTGGACACTTAGATGCAAAGTGACCTATCTTTCCACAGTTAAAACATTTGAAGGGCAATTTTCTTGATCCTTTCTTTAGTCTTCTCACAAATTTTGCTTCAATTTCATCAGTCTCAGAATCCTCATTCTTATCTGCTTTAAACGATTCTTCTCTAGAGGTGGGTTTATCTTTAACTATCCTAATTTCATATGCAGTCAATGTTCCTAGAAGTTTATCAAAAGACAAATATTTTAGATCATTAATTTATTCTACAGCAGAAACCTTTGGGTTGAACCTATCTGACAGAGATCTTAAAATTTTCTGAACTAAAGAGGCTTCCTCAATTTTTTCACCAAGTGCTTTCATTGCATTTACTAGTTCTTCAAATCTCAGAAAGTACTTCCCAACAATTTCATCCTCTTTCATCTTTAGCTGTTCAAACTATACTCTATAGGTTTGAAGCTTGACATCCTTTAACTTCTCATTACCTTCATAACTGCCAATGAGTTTGTCCCACATTTCTTTGGCAGTTACTAAGTGCATAACTTTTACAAATTCTGCTTCTGCAAGCCCACTCAGAATAGAATTCATAGCCTTAGCATTGAAGCTGAATTATAGCTTGTCATCCTTATTAGCTAGTACAATTGGCTTTACATAACTAGTCTCTACCACATCCCAGACATCTGCACCTAAATTCGTTATGTAGGTTCTCATCCTAACTTTCCAGAAGGCAAAGTTTGTTCCATTGAACAAGGGGGCCTTATTGGTTGAATTTCCTTCATGGCTAGTCATGTTTAAGCTCTAGGATCCACCCTTAGACAAAAGGAACCGACTTTGATACCAATTGTTGGTCAACTGAGAGGGGTGGGGGGGTGAATCAATTGTTACTGTGCTTAAACAATTATTCCCATTTTAAGCTCTTTACAGAACACTCAATGGTGATCACAATAATGCAAGGAAGTAAGAAATAGAATATTCAACATCAATAACACACATGAAATATACAGGGACAGATATTTCCTAAGGAAACCCATAAAGGGAAAAACCTCTTCTTCTTGATATGATAAGTAATCTTTATTTTCTGTACATTATCATTCTTGGGAGCTCCAACTCCTCTTGAGGCTACAACCTCTGTTTTACAAGCTGCAACTTGCTGAGAGCACCAACTCTCTGGTTTCTTTGGCACCCACTAGAAGGAAGCACCAACTGCCTGGTTTCTCTAGCACCCACTAGAATGAAGCACCAACTCCTTGAGTGTTCCAACACCAATTGGACGGAAGCATCAACTTCCAGTTACATAGGCACCAAACTGTATAACAGAGAACAATAGTTCTCCCTTTCACCACCCTGCCACCCTGGTTTTTCTGATTGCAACCAGATGGAAGCTACAAATCCTTGTGTTCAAGCACCCACTTGAAACTCTTAGGACACCAATACTCCCAAGCACCTCCCTACCACCCTGAAATATAAATATTTTCTTTTTACAAATTTATCACAGTGACACAACATTTATCTATGGCTTACCAGTCTTATCACTGTTCTGCTACACTGCTCTACTCTGCCTGCATCAATTTCTCTCTCCTCGGATCTACTACATTTTCTGTTCTTCTCTCAGATATGTGTTTTTGTTCCTTGCTTCTTCAGCGCTTCAGCTTCTGCACACCGCATGCTTCTACCCGCATGAATCACACTCAACAACCCCTCCATCTCTTCTATGTTCTGTGTTTTTATACTCTATGTGCACCTTCTGCCTACTTCATGTGCAATGCCTCTGCATGCTCTTTACGGTGTCACTATTCTTCCCTACAGGTTGTTCACTATAGCTATTCCTCACTTGTGCATAGCTCGACAACAGAATAACTTGCCTTCTCCATTCTGCATGATTTTCTCTCATCGGGTCATCTCCTAATAATCATGTCAACTCTTCATCTTCTCTAGTGGTTAGCTCCATGCGTTCATCATCATTGGGCGTTATACTGATATTCCTTAGCTTCTCCAGAAATCGAGACTCTTCGTCTTCTCTGTCAGTTATAGCCAGTCAACTATGGCTTCTTTGGCTTCTAAGTCCCTTCCTTCGCATGACCACCGACAGTGATCAAGCGCTTATTCAAAAGGTGCTTCTCGATTTCTGTCTAGTGAGCGCTGACTCCATTTCATGATATGACCTTGGGCTATGAGTTTCATGTGACCACGCAATTGCGGGTGCATCCAAAGGTGGTTTATACCAAATTGATTTTCGCCCCACAATTTACCACGAGCCTCCACGTGTCCTTTCTCCAAAACCATGGTTTCAATTGTGGCCCACTCATGAAAAATTAAGGCCCGAGCATGTTCTGGCCCCACAATGGAGCATGACCGTCAATCTCACGATCTTGACGGTGCTATTGAATGGACAGTTTAGATCTATCCTCTCAATTATGGGTCTCTGTCTTCTTTCCTTTTTCCATGCACAATCCTTGGTCTCAACGATCAGATTTCGCGATCAATTTCGCAATCCGGGCTCCGGGAGTTTCAAAACTCAAATTTTCATTTCCTCTCGGAGCATTTCACCCGGAGTCCACGATCCAATGATTCATGTACCTCTCCGATCAATGGCCGAGATCTCCTTCATGTCTCCGAACTTCAGAGATTTCAATTCTCAAACTCTTGTTCATCCTTCCTTTGCTTTTTCCCGGAGTTGACAATCCACTAATGCTTGTCCTCTTAAATCCAATGACTATCCTTCGCTCCGGGACTTCGCCCTTTGGGACTTCGGGTCTTTGGGTGAGTACTGGTGGTAAAACTCCTGAATCAAAACTCCCGGAGTGACGTAACTCGCGCATCACTCGATGACGTGTCATGAGCCTAGCAGTTTCCACATGTCACTCGAATTTATGATTTCCACGTACCTGAAATGCCAAATCAACTTGACACTTGTTATTGTCTGATTGCGCCATGTGTCCTTGCTGACATAGTCTGCCACGTGTCCTTCTCGAATAAACTGTCCTCATTCTCCCTCTGATTGACGGCTGTGATGACATCGTGAATTCACGTGTCGAATGTTTGAACATGAGCCAACCCTAACTCTTCCAACTCCTAATATCCAAAATACTCTAGATCAACAACCCACAACCCTCTGTGATCCAACGGTCCATATATTATTGGACTTCACATTTCGCGAAGTTGGAGGACTACTCACCTCCCTTCTCCCGACTCCCGGTTTTCCGAAACTTGCTCTTGATCAACGACCCATAGCCCTCTATGATCCAATGGTCCATATCTTATCGGGATTTCATGTTTCGCAAAGTTGGAGGACTACTCACCTTTGAATTTTCTAGTTTGCGAGTCAGCGAAATGTTGATCTCTCGCCACATGTCCTCTGGATCCAACGGTTCAGATATCATCGTGATTTCGAATTTCACGGAGTTGGAGGATGGCTCTCTTCCATTATCCTCTTTGCAGTTATACTGGATCTAACGACTGTTGGTCCTCGACGCTTAGATCTAACAGATCAGATCTATACTTCTCCTCTACACTTCCTCTGGTCACTGGACTCTAATCTAACAGACATTGGGTATTCGAGATTGGTGATCCAACGCCCACTGTCACTACTCCTCCCGAGTTTTGGCTTTCTTAAATCTCTAAGTGTCAAAGTCCATGACCTCTGGTCCTTCTGCATTTTGCGAGCCTTGATGTATGGGATATCGTCTGCGTATATCAGAACGCTATCTCTCCTGAGCTTTGATATCTGCATACTATTTGCTTCTTCACTGAGCTTTGATCTCTATACCTATTTTTCCATTGATGCACACTCTGATATTTCCATCAATGACAAGTACACTTTGCCTGTAAACATGCCAACAAGACGTATGTCCGAATTAGAAGAATAGTCCTTGTAGCCCATGATGTGGCTTCCAACATCTGTTAGAACAATTATTATTCTAGGACATATGTTTGGATTAGAATAATGGTTCTTGTATCACTATGTGGAGTGAGTGACTTATTGAGCATCATGCCTTATTACTCAGATGGATTATGGCTTCAAGAGATGATGCATTTGATGCTATCAGATGATACTAATAGTGATGATGGTGCTTGTGATTTGATCATGAGATAGATTGTGTGGCTACGATGATGCTACCAATTGAATGGTATGTTTGTGATCAAGACCATTGTTTTCAATACCTCCCTAGCTAGGAGGGAGTGTTGATATTATGGTAGCTACATGAGGTATTAAACTCCACATGTAACCCTGACAAGAATAGAATATTCTGGAAAGCAAGAAGAAACCCTAAAGCTTTGGACATAACCCTAGAAGACAAGTCAGCTAAAGAAAATAATTAATATTGAGTCCTTAGCCTCCAGAAAGAGAAGTCAGTCCAGATAGCTAAGAAAGAGCAGTATAAATATATGATTCTAGAGCTCATTTGTACACACACAACTCCCAAATGCATAAATTTAGTGCGCACTGGAAAAATTTAGTAAGTGCGCAAGTCTGGAGAGTAGCTACAGCTGCAACTACTGCAACTTGTAATTTCAGTTTTAGGCTTGGAATTTCTCTTGGTTATGGTTTGGACTTTCTGCCTTGTGCACTAGCTCTAGAGAGAGGTGTGCTACATTGATTGGATATTGGTTCTAGGGTTGCTTCCAAAATTATTCTCTCTGTCAAGGTTAAGGTGCTCGGGGGTGGCTTCGGCCTATGGTTGGGTGACAATATTGCTATATTGTCTATGGTGAAATGAGCACACCTATTTTTCTAACAGGACAAGTATGAAACATAACTTCCAACCATCCAAGCTGTTTCCCCTCTACATATGTTAACTTTGCAAATTCAAATGGGATATTGTCTCATTAGAGATATTGGATGTTAATTTTGTACAATCCGACTGCTTTACATAAATTCGAGGGTATTAAATACACTTTTACATTAAAAACATCATTTTTATTAACAAAAAATTTCAATTTCAACAAGATTAACTAGATCGAGGTGATGACAAATTACCCTTTTTCTTAAAAGTATTTACATTATGATTAAAATCTATTAAAAATCCGATAAATATATATACAATTATGAATCTAAAACATATGCATATACAAGTAATAGATGACTATGACTATATCTAATCACGCATCCCTCAACTGATAACATATCTAACATGATTAAAACATATTACACTTGATTTATTCATTAAAGAAAACAAAGCAAGTAAACAATCACACCATTGCAGAAAGAACCAATACTTTTCTACTCAATAAATATGCACACCAATTTTCCTTCTAAGGATTTACCTTCCTTTTGTAGACTTAATTATTGTTGATCCCTTGAGCTAAGGGGTAGCATTATAATGTTTAACCATTCACTTTCAAATGCCTTAATTGATAGCTTTTCAGTCCCTACCCTTTGGGTTGCAGGGACTATTAGTAAACGTTTTTTAGTTTTTCTATTAGTTATGCACTGAGACCAAAGCAACACAAACCGTTTTAAACCAAAGTTTTGAGAGATTTATGCAATTTTCAAACTCAGTTTTGATTTTTTATCCTAAGTTTTTAATTTGAGGTCTTATTTGGCCTCTTCCCAAGGCATATGGAGAATATATGCAACATCTTTCATTTGAAACTTACAAAATTATGACTACATTAAGGTGTACATCTCTTTAGGTGAACTAATTCTATCTCCAGAGATAGCATTAGTTAGTTAACAATTAATGTTTCCTCTCTTCACTCCCATTCGTTATTGAGGTTCTTCAGTCGGGTTATATGCCTAGCAATAAGGGTTGAGAACCATGCATGATTCATGTCCATCAATGGAGGTCGAGTCCCATGAATAATTAGTTGATAAGGCCATGCAAAGCCAAGCCCATTCCATATTCATATTCACATCCATTCATATAGTCTATCCCATTCCGTCAACGACTCACCGTCTCTCTCACTTTGCACACAGTTCCTCTAATGGAGTTTTCCTTCCCAACATATTGTAAACTTGATTCAACAATCCATTCCTTGGTAAAGGCCTGGGTGGAAATTGCTCGAGAAGCCTCTAGAATCTCAAAGCACCACATATTTGTTGGTAAAACGCCTTCTTCATTAATCTGCAAAACAACAACAAGAAGTCAAATTTTCACTAAAACTTTGGGGTAATCTGCAACATTTTCAGGTTCAATTTTAACTCTGATGAAGTTCTCAGAATCCAAAGAATTATGAAGCATCCATGGTAAAAAAACTCAATTCTAAAGCATCGATGGTAAGAAAATGCAACCTGTAAGTTCTATAAGTTCGCATGAATCCGTTGGAGTATAATAATTATTCAGTTTTTTATTTCTCATTGATAGATACTAAAAATAACATGAAAATAAAAGTAATCTACCACTATGAAATGATGAATGTATTCAAGAGAGGCCATCTTTAGTGTGCACACGAATCCCAAGTCCATATTTGATCCCCAACTTACTCCTTTTTCTAATATCATACAGATTAAATTTTTGTTGAATATTGTTTTATCTTCTGCTATTGAAAAATATCTGAACTTGGTAGTAGACAATTAATCCAAAAAAACTAATATTCTTTACTATTCTCACCATGTAATATTCTTTATTACTCTCGATTTATAACTTATGAAGAATGATGAACAAGATTTCTCACATAAACATTCCACCCTGTTATTGTGGTTCCGAGTTACCAGAAGATATTAAATTTACACTCTTATTTACAAATAAAACCTTGGTCGTTAAATTTACAGTCTTATTTTTTACAAATAAAATCCTAGTCATACATGGAAAAAAGAACCCTAGTCATCCCAGTATTCTTCAATCTGCCAATAAGAGTCAGGATTAAGAGGCTAGTAGAGAGGATCCTACTAATTGTTGTTTTCTTCAACTTCATCGTTTGAGTTGAAAATCACATCTAGTTGTATGAGAGATTTCTCGAAGGTAAAATTGGAGTCTCATTAGCATGCTCAAGACACCTAGAATCATTAGTTCCATGATCGTGACTAGGAAGATTACAATGCATTAATGAGATATCTGAATTCACAAATTCCTCAAAGCAATTGAAGCATTGTTTCCAATGGATTTAAATACTGAAGGCTTTGAGGTTAACAAAGTTGTAGAGAGCGGTTTGTTTCAAACAACACCAGATGCACTGTTGCCTCTAGTTTTGTTGGTTGAATGCCACCTCCAATCTCAAAAATATTCATTGAGATATTGTTGTTTCTTTGATGAGGAGGGTGCCATAAATCACGCGGTTTCCCTGGAGTTACATGAGTAATATCAAAGCCACAAGATGCACCTGCAATAAATAAATAATTTGAAGTTTTTTTGGGGAACCATTGACATATCATAATCTTTAGGAACCATCAAGGCAGTGGATAGATGAGAAAATAATGTTTTCATCCAAAGAATAAAAAAAAATAAAGAATTAGTAGGGTGGTAAATGCAACTCTTTCTCCTTTGTTTTTAACCCTTCTATTTTCCTCAGTTTATATGGTATCTTTTTTTTTTTTAACTTTCAGATGTCAAATATGATTACCTATCAACGTGGATACAAGATTTCATGATAAAAAGGTGTAGCATCGCTAGTCCTGAGCTAGGATATGACACATGAAAATTCCAAACTCCAATACTAATTTAATTTACTGATATACTTTGCATATGCACATAATTATGCAGAATAATAATAACAATTATACATATACAACATTATACAGAATTATCCATTGGATGTAGCTTAGGTGGTTGGGAGGAATGATTGTTACCCTCCCCTCCTAGGTTCAATTCCTTGTGAGTGACATGTTGTACCCTTAAATGGGTCTATAATATGTTCTTGTTGTTGATGCCCCAATATTTTGAAAATAATTGACCTCCCTATGATCTCTCGCAAATTTCGGGGTTTTTAAAAAAAAGGTCCATTGGATGTAGCTTGGGAGGAATGATTGTTACCCTCCCCACTCAGGTTCAATTCCTTGTGAGTGACATGTTGTGCCCTTAAATGGGTCTATAAGATGCTCTTGTTGTTGAGCCCCCAATATTATGAAACTACTCGGCCTCCCTATGTTCTCTCGTAGATTTTAGGGGGGTTTTCCATGGATGTAGCGAGCACCTATATCTGGTGGCGTGAACCACATGTAAAAAACATTATACAAGAAAACCCATATATAAAGCACACAAATAATTACACAGTAATTAAAACAAGCACATGAAAGACACTTATCTTTTGTAAGTAGAACACCAACTGCATGCAGACCTCAAACTTTCCTCCCAACCATAGACTCTACTACTCATAAAATCAACAACATGTCACCCTCGAGTTGGGCTAAAAATAAACCTAGGAAAAGGAATCCTAAACCAGGCTAAGGTCTCTCAAACAACATAAATTCTCATACTCAGTTGCCAACTCTAGCAAACAACCTACAACCTCTCATTCCCCACATTCTTGTCCCACCCCAAGAAGTGTTCCCATTATTTTATCAACAGTCCTTCGATTGCCCCACTTCCCTTTTAGGGCTTCAATAACATGACAAACAAGAGTTCTTAGAGCCCTATAGCTGCAACTTGGAACCCTAGGAAAAAAATTCCCAACAATTCTCTCACCTAGAGAGACTGCACATGGGCTTGACAACCCGCTTCTTTAATAACTCACATGCATGACAACGCGCCTCTTTAGCCTAATTCCCATGTTACTGATTCCCTACAACTACAAGGCTTTTCATTATGCAGGTACAAGTGATGGAAGCAATAGAGTATGTTATATCTTACAAAAATATTGAGAGGGGGTGGGGGGGATGAATCAATATTTTAGCAGATTTCTCAAATTTCTTTCCTTTCAACAATTTAAAGTGATTTAGAAGTGCTTACTTAATCATCAATATGTGAAGAAAACAAAATGAGACACATGAAACACATTAAACAATGTTTTTTATGTGGAAAACCAATGTGGGAGAAAACCACAAAACATCTTCCTTTATTTTCTTCTGCAAGCACCAACTTACAATTTACAATTTTCAAGCTTGATAGGAACCCACCTGTCAAAAATAATAACACCAATCCTCTCAGGTACCAACCTGTCACAGATAACGAGGACAACAATCCTCTCATGCACCAACCTGTCACAGATAATGAGGACACCAATCCTCAGTGAGCTTCAACTCATCCTAGCACCACCTTGCCACCCTGAATTCAATTAATTTTGTTTTACAGAATTGGACCTTTCTCTTCAATTCAAGAACAATCTGACATGTCTCATATTTAGTTTCATTGAACAATTACATGTCCTTTTTCTTCTATTATCATCCACTTGATACTCAAACAGAGCACTCCTCTATTTATAATGTTTTTCCTTGATTTCATCTGCTTGTATGTTGATGCATAACAATTAAATTGTGGACATACCTTGACGAGATCAAATTCATGTTGGTTACACTTCTATCTAAATAAAGTATGTGGATCCATAACAATTATATTGTGGAAAAATATTGACCACATCACGGTCTTGTTAGTTACTCTTCTGTCCAAATAAAGTATATGGACGCATGCCAGTTATATTGTGGACAAATCGTGATCAGATCAAGGTCTAGTTGCAGCTAGACATTATTTGACTAAATAAAACATGGTCTCTAAGAAAATGATATTTGATTGGTATATTCTTTGTCTTAAAGTGTTGAACATGATTTTTAGAGAGATTAATAGCATTGGTATTGTCACACATGAAAAAGATAGGTTGATCACAAGGAACTACAATATCTTTGAGATTGGTTTTAATCCACAACACTTGTGTTGAGGAAAAGATATGAAATCATCTTACTCAAGCATTTTCAGATTCTTCTTGGCTAAATCAAAATACACGGGAATATCACCCTATGTTTATAGCCAACAAAAATAACATCATAACTCACAAGT
The DNA here is from genome assembly GCA_009831015.1 of Picea engelmannii. Taxonomy (NCBI): domain Eukaryota; kingdom Viridiplantae; phylum Streptophyta; class Pinopsida; order Pinales; family Pinaceae; genus Picea; species Picea engelmannii. The sequence goes on along the minus strand of ML782746.1, from coordinate 746,287 downwards.
ATTAATTACGAGTGCTTAGGCTATTCTTTTATAAATAAAGAGCTTGTTGCAAATTAACTTTTTATATGATTTTATGAATATAACAGTTGCTGAAAAAAAGTGTAAAGATAGAAGTAAGACACCAAGATGATAATCAAGACAAATGAGACATAAAGCAATCCTTTATTTCATTCCAATTCACCAAAGAGTCATTTTCTCTACAAAATCTCATACAGAAATTTTGGACCAAAGTCAAACTTAGACATCCCTGATGGAACATACAAAAGAACCTCTGACAGAAAACCAAAACTGATCTCTAAAAGTTGGATCAAATTGCTACAAATTGTTGCCCACTCTACTTTGCACAATAGCCTTTGTCAGTCATGAAAACTAATTCACAAACAAACAAGTCTACACAAACTATCAAAGATAGATCAACACCTCTGAAAAACACGTGTCTGAATGATGTAATTCAGCCCTAAATGTTGATGTCTACAATAGGACCCTGCTATCATAAAAGAGAATTAGGCTTGTGATAAATTAAGGAATGAATGAAAACTGAACTATCTCAACATAAACTCAAAGAGCAAACCTTAGTATGCTTCTCCTTCTATCGTCCTCTTGTTCCTCCCTTTCCTTTTTCCTTTAAGCAAATTAGAATTGGTTGAAGTAGTTGAACCAACTCATTAGTTAAGTTAACTAAAACTCAACCAACTTTTAGTTAAGGGGGGAAACGTAATAAATCATAATAAGGGTTTTAAATAAATAATAACTAGTAGGTGGGAACCCTTGTGACTCCCTTTAGCTCTCAACAATCATAACATAACTATTCAATTAAACAAAACACCCCTCCTTGTGACTCCCATCATCACATCCATATTTGACAAATTATCTCAATAATATTTGCAACTATTTCCAAAATACATTACCAACATATCCAAAAACAAGCTATATGAAAATCTGAAGTCAATCTGTCAAAATAAAACTTAAAATCCATATTTTCCAGTTTGTGAGGCAATCTTTCCCTTGTTAATGGTATCATCCTTTGGTCCTTCTGAACCTGTTTTAGGCTGTGTGGAATCTTTAAGCCTCATCTCATTGATCACATGAGAGAAATCATCCTTCCAATGTAGGTGGGAGGACATCGATTTATTAGAATTATTTGAAGATGCGGGAGGGGCAGTAGCGACTTTCTCTTTGACAGGGGCATAGTAGGCCTTGCTTTTCAACCTTTTATTTGAATAGCTCATTCCTATATGCATAATTAATTAGAAAATAGTTACTTTAACAACCATACATGACAATTCTTTAAAAATATGAAATAGATTTTGGCTCAGCAACGCATCAGACTCATACAATCCAATCCATATAAATTGTTTAACTATTGTTGACAAGTAGGGGGTGAAAAAAGGTTCTGGGATATGCAAAGGGTTTGTATTGAGTGTAACATGATATAATGAGGGGGGAAATAACACAGTTACTGCTCAAGAAAACAAACAATCAACTGTAATGCAAACCAAAGAAAACATCATTGTGATCCACCCAAGAAATTGCTACTTCCAACTGCTTCAATACAAAACTCTTCTTGACTGTAATCAATTTTAGAACATGGGATGAAAAAAATGAATGTGGGAAAGCGATGGGGTTGTAATTAGAAAAAGCGAGATAATGGTGGGGAAATAGAGCGAGTATTGTTCATAAAATTAATTAAGTAATCCATATAACCATTCTGTAAAAGGAAATACACCAACCAAATGATCACTGTGACTCAAAACAACTACTGTGTATAGTTCAAAACAACTCTGTTCATTGACTTGCTCACTGTTTGAAATCAAATATTTAACACAGTGTCATCAAACAAGACAATATGCATTCCACAACACCTATAGAGGAGCTCTTCATTTCTCATTTATCCATTTAACATTTTAAGAAATTTCCCAATGAATATATAGTCAATTACTTTCACTTTGTTCAGCGCCAACCCATCAACCACTGCCAATTATTTCAATAGTCAAATACAGACATAAAAATATTGCTCGATTCTGTCTTTTAATTCATTTAATAATTAAATTGCAGTGACGTTATCCTGTCACAACACCCGTGTTTATCACTATTGAAAAGCACGATATTCATTAAACATACATAGTGGATAGTCAACACAATGATCCATATTTAACTTGCAAGATCCTAACTTGTCATTTAAACACACAGATAACAAATCACCACTTCAACTCATGTTATGCTGTGAAATACACAACCATTTGACAAAACACAAGTGTATTTATGTGACTATACAGGTCCACTTTCCTTTGACTCTAAGCATTCAAAATACTAGGCTATCCATCCAATACAACGAGGCATCAACATTAGGCCCAATTTTACAACACAAATCAATCAAATTTCAACAAATCCATGTTCAAAAACCCGTGACTTCCTCCAATTGCGCAAATATTGATAACAACATAGTGGATAACCATGCCATAGTTACAATGATTTCAACATTCCAATTTGAAAATTTTTAAAACACGCAACCACAACATTATTATCTCAAACTACGTGTCGAACTATCATTCCAACACAAGGAGACAACGACAATATTTCTCAAATCAATCAAACTGCAACAAAAACCATACTGTGTAACAACTTTTGCACATCCTTAATAACACAATTGAATAACCATAACATGTAAAGTGGATGGAAATGTCATAAACACCTTGAATGCAATAACCATTTGTCCATTAAAAACACATAGTTATGGTAATCATTGATTCATGTTGTAGGAACACCACTTATACCAATGCATCACACGCGAAGAGTCATTGTGCATCAGTCAATTTGAACTAATGCCTAGTTAAGATGTCAATAATCCCAATGCAACAGACAATGACTGTGTATCAACCCCATTTTCTAATCAACCAACTTCAATGCTAAGCTTAACAAATTGACTGTCATAATAACCAATTTTAGTGACTATAACCCAGAACCACTGCCGGGATAATCAACAGAGATGAGTCGACAATAGAACATTATCGACAATGCATCACCAACCTATAACCATCGACCATGTATCCAACATGACATAAAGGGTTTCTTTTATAAAAATTGAGTTTGTAGTAATCAAGGATTGGCCCTGTGGACCAACTGAGGGAGACATGGGGTCGGCTCCCGACAACAAATGAAAATCTTTGAGACCAATGGTGCACGCACAGGTTATACCACAAATTTTTCCCAGACAAGGTGACAATCCCGTGATAGAGGAGACTATGAACAGAGGGGCAAGGCTATATTTTGATTCTACATCGACACCTAGAAAACACAGGGTATAGTCCTCTTGGCCTTCCCAATAAACCCAAGAATGCTAAGACAAGACAGGGCCGAGGAATAACAGTTCACACTAAGAAATCCCTTTGGAAAACAACCATCACAACCCCTTGCACGACATTAGTAACATGAACAAATTCATGCCCAAGTGAAGCAAAGCATAGTGACACAAGGCGTTCTAAAAACCCAGTAAACCCCATAACAATAACCGACCAGGTATGGTGATACGAATGTGTGGAGATATTTGTCCAGTCTAGACCAAATGAAACCCTCCACCAAACCATCAAGGATGATAGAGATCCTTTATGGATTCTATCACTCAGAACGACCCAATACATTGTAACTTCAGACATTACTGAGATGAAAAACCCACACCAATCATCCATAAAAATATCACCAAAATACAAAGTTGCCAAACTTTAAATAAAGCATGAACCCATACATACTAAGCCACTATCTATTTCATAACCAGAGCAAATTCATGGATGGCCAAAAGACATACCTGTATCCAAGAACACCCTAAAACACAAATTGTTGAGCAGTTCTCCCTATGCTTGAAAGTCAGAGCCTAACCACAACAAAACCCAGTTGAACAATAGCCCAACTAGGGTGGTGTCCAATGGAAGGAGTAGGAGTGATGTGCAGTAAATGCACGTCACTTCCACACTCAAGCTCATTCAATTTCTTAGTATGCGCCAACCACTAATCTAACAAATTATCCAATTAAATCATGCATTGAAACCAACAACCCTTAATTGCTAAGAGTGCCACCCACATCACATATTACTATCTCCAACTATACAGTAAAGTGTATCAACCATATTTCCGTGTAACTCAACAAATTGCAAAGCTGTTATTTATTGGTTAGGATCTACAATGATCATTTTAATGCATATAGTGTAACATGTTAGTATAGACCAGTTCCTTCCTTTTGCATTCTCGATTTATATTGCTTTATTTCCTTTCAATTGCTCTTTCTTTGTTGTTACTAACATGTATTATTTTGCAGGTGTCACAAGTAATAAATCCAGGACTAAGGGTAACCACATATATCATAACCCATCATGTCATTTGAGTCTAGAGAAAGAGAACAAACATGTATTATCCCTCATCCATCTGTCGTGAATAGAACCAACATTGATCATCAATCATTCTAAAACCTGTAAGCAGTCTCAAACAATAGTAAGAACATAAAAAAAAACCACAAAGCGTTGGGTATGATCCTCCAACCTACAAGGGGGTCCCACCTACTAGTATTATATATATTATCAACTTAAAATTTATAGGCTTAAGCAATAATTTGCGGGCGAAATCCATGTTGTGATTTTAATCGTCAACAAACTGGCGACTCCATAGGGAAATTTGTTTTCAACAGATTTAGAACTCAGAACCCATGGTTTTGCAGTCCGGGAACAATAAATTTAGAAGATATAACCAGAATAATTATTCAATAGGGGGAAGTGAGCAGATTTAATGGAAAAATGATCAAGAATTTGGGAATAACTCATGAAAAATGTTAAGTATGAGGGGGTTTATCCCTGTATGCATAATTATTCAAAATTGACTCTTATTTCAAGTAGAAAAACTAATGGATCTCCTCTTTTATTTCTCAAATGGACGAATAAATGGAAAAAATAAGCGGGAGATAACCAATCTCTTTATAAGACAGTAGTGAAAGCAGATAACAAATTCAAGTGTGTCTTCAAGGGAAACACCATAACAACTGTGTAAGCTTGATTGTTATTGACTAACAATATCTTGCAGGAGTGTCATTGTGGCATCACTGATCCAACATCTTATTCTCAATTGAAATCAATTTGAAATATGGCAAGGCAATACAAATTCTAACAGAATAAAATTGCAGAAAATTAAAATAGCATAAATAAAGTGATAGAAATGTAAAAGCGTTAGGAAATTAAAAAAAAAGAAGAAGAACTCAACTACTGTAAGCAAAAAGAAAATTAGCGAAAATTGAAAGCAGAGCTAGACTACTAAAATACAAAAAAAATCAGCCAGCGTTAGATATTTTCAGGTTGGTTCCAAATAATGCTTCAAGTGGGAACCATTAGTGATGTAGGAAAACAATCGCTCCTGTAAATATTCTAGAATGTAAGAATTGGTTCCTAAGACAAAAGTGATCTTGAAAGGGCCCAACCATAATTTCTGAAATTTCGAATGTCTTCCCCGATCAGCGTGAGCTGAATCCCATAGAAAAACCATTTCATTGACCTTAAACTTGATAGTCTTGACACTCTTGTTGAAATAATTCTTAACAGTTTGCTGTCTCTTTTTAATGTTATCCAAAGCAAACATCCTTTGCTCTTCCAAAGCTAGTAGTTCATTTATCCTTTGTGAAACATCTGAAAAATTTAATTCTTCGATATGTAGCATTAACCTTAAGGAAGAAAGTTCCAGCTCAGTTGGTAAGAGGGCTTCTTGACCATAAAAAAGATGGAAAGGAGTGCAACTAGTGCTTACCTTGGCGGTAGTTCGATCTTCCCAGAGGGCATAAGTGAGGAGAGTGTGCCACTGACGAGGCTTGTCTTCGATGGGCCTTTTGACGATTCTTACCAGATTTTTGTTGGTAGACTCAACCTGCCCATTTCCTTGGGGATAATAAGGTGACAAGGTGAAATGTTTAACCCTTAATTTAGTTAAAAATTGAGTTAGCTCACAGAAATGAAAGCGAGGCCATTGTCTGTAATAATTTCCAATGGAAGACCAAATCTGGAAAAAAATTGTTAATTTCGAGGAAAGAAATTACCTGATTATCTGTGGAATGCTTAAGTGGGACAACTTCAGCCCATTTTGTAAAATATTTTGTGGCTGTTAAAATAAAAACTTGTCAAGCTGAAGAAGGAGGATTAATAGGGCCAATAAAATCCAATCCCCACTTAAAAAAATGAAAGTCCGGTAGGACAGGTTGTAATGGCATGGTTGAAAGGCTTTCTTTCCCCGCAAATTTTTGGCACTTGTCACAAGATCTTGAAAAAACATAAGAATCACGAAAGATTGAAGGCCAATAGTATCCTTTTCTAATAATATTGAAAGCAATGGTTTTTGCAGAAAAATGACCTCCTATATGAATGACAGAACTTGAAGAACCACGAGCTTCTTGCAACAGTTTCTGTGCATCTTCATTGTTTACACAGTGAAGCAACACACCATCAACGAATCTTCGAAATAAGAAGTCTCCTATAATGATGTATCTTGCAGATTCAAGACGTAGTCTTCTCCTTTGATGAGTGTCTAAGTTTTCTAGACATCTTTGGTTATGTAAATAATAAACCAAATTCTTGTACGAGGGATGTTCAGACATAGGAAGGATCTGATCATCAATGTAAAAGAGAGCTGAAAGGGAACTATCTTCTTCATCAATTTCTTCACCATTCTCAGCATGCTGAGCTAAGTGAAGGGCTAAGTCACATCCCTTGATAGTGGTAGAAGTCATGATATTCAGATCATGCTCCTAGATCTTGGCAAGCCAATATGCAAGCTTTCCTGAAAGATAAGTTTGTGAGAGAAAAAACTTGACGACAGGTAAAGGGACTTTTACCAACGTATTCTTACCTAAGATGAAGTGGCGAAACTTTTCAACAACTTTAACAAGGGCAAAAACATGTTTCTCAATAAAAGAATATTTAAATTCATCATCAGACAAACTTTAACTCATGTAAGCCACTGGTTTTTCATTTCCTTGGTCATCATTTTGAATGAGGACAACAGAAACTGCCTCCTTGGTGGCATTAGTATATAGTGTAAATTCCTTCTCAAAATATGGCTTCGCCAAAACCGGTGCGGAACTGATCGCTTTCTTAATCCCTTCAAAAGAATTTTCGACATAATCTGTTCAAGAAAAAGAACGATCTTGCTTAAGTAGATTATGAATTGGCTTGACCATCACAAAAAAATCTGGAACAAACCTACAGACGAAGTTAATAACCCCCATAAAAACTTGAACTTCTTTCTTGGAAGTGGGAGCAGGAAGATTAAGGATAGCAACAATCCTTTTAGGATCAATGCTTATTCCTAAATTGGAGACGACGTGTCCAAGGATCTTTCCCTCGGTAACGCCAAAAATGGACTTGGAAGGATTTAGAGAAATTCCAAACTTCCTACATTGCATGAGAACTTTTCTCAGATGACCAAAATGATCTGATCGGATTTTAGAGTACACTGTTAAGTCATCAAGGTAGATCTAAATGATCTTATCGATCAAATTGTCAAAATCTATTTGCATAGCTCTTTGAAAGGTGGAACCTTCATTATATAAGACAAAAGGCATACGTTCATAAGCAAAGGTACTATTAGTCTCTAATTTTGCTTTTGATTTAGTGAGAAACTCTAATCCTAAGCCCTCCCTACCTGCACTTCATTGTTTGCTCTCATTTGATTTTAATCTTTGTTTTCAGTTTGTTATGTTTCACATTTTTAGCTTTTTGAATAATTTCTTTAAGTTTGGGGAGTTAAGACATGGTTTTACAAGATGTGTCACTTCATATGCCTATTTGAATCTTGCAAATTCAAAATTCTACCAAGTTATTAATAGCGCTACTGGAATAACATTATTCCCATAACGCTAATATAATCATGCCATGATAAGCGCCAACCACCCTGATTTTGTTATGACTACATAAATCGTGGATTGATAGTCCGCATTTGTCACATGATATCTCTTGAATCATTATACAGTTCACACCGTTACATGATGGGATCATTCTGTACTTGCAAAGACCCTTTTCAAATCAGTAAATTTCCAAACATCATTATATGATACTGTCACTCGTCGTTCTAATTTGTTGAATTATAAGCGTAGGTATTTTCCAGAAGAAACTGTTATATGCTAACAATTGCAGGTTGTAAATTCAATTTTCGAACAATGTCAAGTTGCAACATCGTGTTATTAATATGGCACCGAAGAAAAGTGGGAAAATTATTAGGTTGGAACCTGAAGGTACCGAGTTGCTTGATGCATACCCACAGATGGCACAAAGGTTCAAGGATGCTGGCTGGTTCGATTTCTTTACCATTTTCAAAGGGCATGATGAACAACTTGCAGATTAGAAATTGGAGGAGAACAATGGTGGAAAAAGGAGCACGTAGTCATGGATTTTGTCAACCAATTATTGCTTCCAGATAAGCAAAACCAGATTGGAAAAAGGGAGTCCCTCACAGTTGGATTAGACAAGAGTGGCATACCATCCTGATCATAATTCACAGAAACCCTAAACTTGTCTTATTCAATCCCTAAATCCTGATCCATAGCCAAGCAAACAAAGAAAGGGCAAAGGGAAGAAGGTAGCCACACAGAAAAAGAGTATCACAGTTAATGAATTTTCTATCAAAGAAAAAGTAGAAAGGCTTCCATTACACAGGAAAACAAAAGAAGACAAAAACTTGGGGAAGGTACAAAGAAAATGAAAATAAATTGCTCAATTATACAAGACCTATAACAAGAGAAACCACCAGATCATCAAAATTTGAAGCAGTGTTTTCTGACGACAAAGGCTATTATTTTGCAGAACCAGAAAAGCTACAGGAAATACTCTGTTTTTTACCTGTTATAGTCTTTATCTTCAAGAGAGGTTACAAAACAGTTGGAGAGGAATTTTTTGAAATCAAAAGAGTTTTTTGTTGGGAACATGCCCCTTCACAAAAACCTCTCTCAGTTTTTACACAACAATCACATTTTAAGAGATTCAAATTGATCTTTGAGGCCTAATTTTCTGATAAAGCTACAGGAAATACTCTGTTATTTTTACCTGTTTTAGTCTTTTTCTTCAAGAGAGGTTGCAGAACAGTTGGAGAAGAATTTGTTGAAAAAAAATAGGTTTTTTTTGGGAACATGACCCTTCACAAAAACCTCTCTTGGTTTTTACACAACATTCACATTTTAAGAGATTCGAATTGATCTTTGAGGCCTATTTTTCTGATATTTCACAATAAATAATTTTCTGTTTTAGTCAGTAATTTTGGGAGCTGTTACAGAAAATCCGGTGATAAAGTTTTTGAAACCAAAAGAGGTTATTGTTGGGAACGAATCCCTTCACAAAAACCTCTCTCGGTTTTTACAAATCTATTACCGTTTGAGAGATATGAAGAGATTGTTGGACCCTATTTTTCAGGAATTTGCCAGATTTATTGTCCTAAAAAATCTCATGGACAATAGTTGACAAGCCACCTCATCAATTCGAATTGGAGATCAGATTGGATATTATCCTTGATTATTTTAAACAAGAAACTAAATATAGATGAGGAGGTTTTCAGATCCATTTATTTTGGATCTTTATAATTATGTATTGTTTCTATATAAACTCTCTAGAAGGAGAAGTTGAAGAGGGGAAAAATTGGAGATCCAGAGGACTTATTTTGAAACTCCTTGTAAGGCATTACTGTTCTATTTGATACTTAATAGCAAAGGCATATGGATGGTTAGACACTCTTTTATACTCTGTTTTTCTTTCTTCATGCTTGAGTTCATTATTCAGACTGCAATGCATTTTTTTCTTGATTGTTAATTAATACAGTAAATAATTTACTGTGAAAATTATTTTCAAGTTTTGATTTCAAGCTGATTGTCTTGTTTCTTTATGATATTCTAAGACAATGAATTATGTGAAGTTGACAAATTGAAAGCTTCATCCTCTCTTTTTCTAATTGGTCTAATCCATCTATGTAACTACCTTTTAACCAGTCAATGGGATATATTATGTTCTTATTTTGATTTTCATGTTATGTTATAACCTTGAGCCAGTTTTCGACCATCGTATTCAAAAACCAAACCATAAAAACATTCATTTTTTTTTTGCAATAACTAAGATGTGCTAGGTTTGACCATATAGCAGTCTAGGAGCAACTTCTAGCACCAACAGGTACCCCAACGAGTAATAAAGGTGGTTTTATATTTATCTTCCCTTTTTACCTTGATTTGATTGTAACTGGAAAACCCGTCAAGTAAGGACATCATTTTTGACCATGAAACTTGCTGCAAAATCATTTCCATGTTAGGGAGAGGGAAGTGATATTTTATACTATCTCGATTTAATGTGTGGAAATCAAAGCACAATCTGATCTGACCAATTGTTTTTTGAACATGAACCAGATTTGAAACCCATTCAAAATACTTGACCGGAAAGATGCTTCCAGCCTTCAAGAGTTTTTCCAACTCTTTTCAAATAGTTGCTTCTAGCACAGGGTTGATAAGTCTTTGTTTTTTCCTTACTGGTTTTACACCTTCCTGAATGGGAATGGCATGTTGTATAATACCATGATCAAAACCACAAAGATCCTCATAAGACCAAGGAAAAACATCTTGAAATTCACCAAGCAGCTTCACAAACTTCACTTTCTCTTCATCTGAACATTTGGCACCTATTTTAACATTCTTTGGAGTCTCGGGTGTCCCAATGTTCAAGGAGATGGTTTCACCCACCTTCCTTTTTTATTCCTCTTCTTTCTGTTACTCCTTGTTGCCTACATCACTCAAAGAAAATGAACTCTCTAGAGGTGTCAAGTCTTTAGGAATCTTGTTATGTTATTTTCTATGGATATGATCTCCTTAGGCTTAAAAGGTTCATTTTGAATAAAATCACAAATGCTCTCATCGTTAGGTAAGACCTTCTAAGATTCTATATTATCAGGGATATGTGGACGATACAGAGATTGGAAGGTACAATCAGGTCTATTTGGAAAAAGTTTCTGAATAGGAGAGGCTGCAAAAACAACCAACCGATCAACCATCGAGTTTAACTACCTCTTAACATGACTGATGTTGAAATATAACATGTTCGAGATAAGCGCCCAAACGGTTTGTGTGTATCATTTCATCAACTTGTTTCTATGCGAGTAAATTTTACGTACAAGATTCACAACAAGTTCAGAATCCCCAAAAATTGAAGGTGACCACAACCAAGGTTATAGGTGTTCTCAATGCCTAATAATAAAGCTTCTAATTCTATGACATTGTTAGTGCGAGCGAAATCCAACCCGTAAGAAAAGTTATGGATTTTTCCCATAGGAGAAATCAAGATAATGCCAACTTTGTTACCTTTGTTAGAGCATGAACCATCAAAGTGCATGTGCCACATACCATCATCTAAATCAATTTTCTCCATGGGAATGTTATTCTCCTCAGAAAAGATGGAGTATACTCCAAGGTCCTCTTTGATTTAGTTTACGTTAGGATGTGGGACACTCTCTATGTAAGGTGATATCCTTCCTTCTCTAAGGACTATAATGTTTTTCTCGTTCTGAGGAATGGACAAATGTGTTCCGTCGAGTGAGAGGTATCCACCCGTTAAGGCTTGCCAATCTCTTCCTAAGATGATTGAGTAATTGCTTACTGGCATATCAATTACCTGAATATTGAGGGTTGTCCTTATTTCAGGATGAGTGCACAAAACTAAGGTGACATATTTAATCTCACCTATGGTTTTTTGTTGTAGAATATTATAGGAGCGCATGCTTCTGACATTTTCATTTGTACAATACAAGCCTATCTCTTCCATAATAATCTTCGACATCACACTTGGGACCAAACCACCATCAATGAGGCAACAATGGGCGATCTTGTTCATAATCTTTACAGAAATATAAAAGGGGGGATTTTTTTATAGGGTATCTAAAGTTATGTACACCTACTTTATTTACAGAAGAATCCTCTTCATTTACCTCTTCGGAAATATTTGCTACAACGAAATTTTTTCCTTCCATGAATTGTTTCAGATGTATCTGTTGTTCAGGAACGAAAACCCAGTCCAAAAGGGTTGCATCTGCTTTGATGTTGGCCAACTGGTTCAAGATATTGTATTTGGAAGAGGGGAGAGGAGAAGTTGTTCCTTGAATGTACGGAACTTTAGGAACCTTAATAAAAGTAGCGGGTGAGGATGAGCCTGAGCTAGATGAATTGTGGGGAGGGTCAAACTTGCCCTTGGGAACATAAGCTTTGTTACTAGTATTGATGACCATGACATCTTCTAGATATGAAAAATCTAGGACAACGATAGTAGCTTCTGGTCTTTTACCAAATATCTTATCTCTATCACTCTTCCTTACCTCACATGTGGTTTCCTCGTGGTGTTTGTCGTAGAAGTTACACCAACTTCGAGGCAAGATGGCCTTAGGCTGAAAATTATTCTCAATTGGATTTCTAAGGGGGGGCACGGAAGAGGATGACGTTCTAGGGGTGAGAGGTGAGGCAGTCCCCCTTCGCTCGAACACTATCATATGATTGTTCATGTCTTGTACTACATGTAAGAGGGCGGACATGTCTGTCTGTCTAACCGATTCTCCCTGGGGAAGACCTGTTCTTTCAAGCTGTTCCTCATACTCTGAACAAGTATGCAGAGCGGAACCGAAATTATCAATGGCTTTTTCCTCAAGCCTATGACGGTAGGGGGAAGGAAATGCATTGTAGTAATGTATGAAAGCAACTTGGTTCTAAGGGCGGATGAGTTCGGGAATTTGATTGTATAACATGGTGAAACGCAAGTTGAAATACTTGATGGTCTCACCATCCTTATAGGTAATGTTATTATACTTCCATAACTTCTTGGCTGGGCTTTTAAATTTCCCATAAGTGGATATGAACCAATAGATTAACTCCTCCCAAGTAGACAAAATCTTAGGAGGAAGGTCAAAGAATTCGACCGTAGCCTTTCTTTCGAAGGAATTGACGAATAAGCGCATGCAAGTGTCATTATCATTGGCTCCTATGTTATGACAAGCATTAGAAAATGCTACCAGGTGTTCGTTTGTAGTGACAGTGTTATTTCCCGAGAACTTAAGAATATTCGCCTTGAACTTGGGGAGTGGACAAGTAACAGGTGCTAAGTTAAGAGGAGATGACACATGCCATGGAGTGGTTGTGGCGTCTTCTTCAAACTGAAAAATCCCATACTTTTTAATGACTTTGGTAAGATTTGTGGTAGATTGAATAGGGATACGGTGGCTATATAATCTACCAATCATTGATGAAGATGAATCCTAAGAGGAGGAAGCACCTCCAATGCCACCAGAGCCACCACTAGATTCCATCTTATGGATGCTAGATGAGTGAAAGAAAGACGATCCAGATGAATCAGACAAAGTTCTCCTTAGAGAACTTTGTTGGGCAGATAACACAACATTCCTTCTTCCTATTTCAGCAATAGGATTGATTTAAGGCGACATGCATCTTCTTCTTCTAGAAGCATGAGAGTCTAAGGACATGAAAGAAAGGCCAAAACTGAAGAAACAATAAAGTCACTGTTGATTTCTAGGTTGTCTACGTCTAGCTTCCAATCGATCTTGAGCACTAATATCTCGTTCAATTGCTAGACAAGAATGGTTAAGATCAATACGGGTATTGGCAGTGTCTAAAATGGTGTTAAACAAGTTCAAAGCAATGTTGTTTTGATCTTGAAGACCGGGATCAATATTGGGCTGCCTTGCAACAAGCACAATCATTAAGAAACAAAACAATCAAAGAATCAACATCAGAAAAATAGATGTATCGATGAAAATCGAGTATGAAAATTAACTAGAGAGATATCAAAGATCTCCCTAGTATGGTCACCAAATAAATGTTGAGGAAAATATATGAAATGATCTTACTCAAGCATTTTTAGATTTTGCTTGGCTAAAGAAAAATAGACGGGAATATCACCCTATGTTTATAGCCAACAAAAATAACATCCTAACTCACAAGTATTAATTACGAGTGCTTAGGCTAGTCTTTTATAAATAAAAATCTTGCTGGGAATTCACTTTTTATATGATTTTCTGAATATAACAATTGCTGAAAACAAGTGTAAAGACAAAAGTAAGACACCAATATGATAATCAAGACAGATGAGACATAAAACAATCCTTTATTTCATTCCAATTCACCAAAGAGTCATTTTCTTTACAAAATCTCATACATAATTTTTGGACCAAAGACAAACTTAGACATCCCCGATGGAACATACAAAAGGACCTCTGACAGAAAACCAAAACTGAACTCTAAAAGCTGGATCATCTTGCCACAGATTGCTGCCCACTTGACTCTGCACAATAGCCTTTGTCAGTCATGAAAACTAATTCACAAATAGACAAGTCTACATAGACTATCAAAGATAGATCAACATCCCTGAAAAACAAGTGTCTGAATGATGTAATTCAACCCTGTTGCTATCTACAATAAGACCCTGCTACCATAAAAGAGAATTAGGCTTGTGATAATTTAAGGAATGAATGAAAACTGAACTATCTCAAAAACAAGTGTCTGAATGATGTAATTCAACCCTGAATGTTGCTATCTACAATAAGACCCTGCTACCATAAAAGAGAATTAGGCTTGTGATAATTTAAGAAATGAATGAAAACTGAACTATCTCAACATGAACTCAAGGAGAAAACCTTAGTATGCTTCTCCTTCTATCATCCTCTTGTTCCTCCCTTTCCTTTTTCCTTTAAGAAAATTAGAATTGGTTGAATTAGTTGAACCAAATCATTAGTTAAGTTAACTAAAACTCAACCAACTTTTAGTTAAGGGGGGGAAAGTAATAAATCATAATAAGGGTTTTAAATAAATAATAACTAGTAGGTGGGACCCCTTGTGATTCCCTTTAGCTCTCAACAATCATAACATAACTAGTCAATTAAACAAAACACCCCTCCTTGTGACTCCCATCATCACATCCATATTTGACAAATTATCTCATTAATATTTGCAACTATTTCCAAAATACATTACCAACATATCCAAAAACAAGCTATACAAAAATCCGAAGTCAATCTGTCAAAATAAAACTTAAAATCCATATTTTCCGGTTTGCGAGGCAATCTTTCCCTTGTTAATGCTATCATCCTTTTTTTCCTTCTGAACCTGTTTCAGGATATGTGGAATATTTAAGCCTCATCTCGCTGATCATATGAGAGCAATCATCCTTCCAATGAAGGTGGGAGGACACAGATTTATCAGAATTATTTAAATATGTGGGAGGGGCAGTAGCAGCTTTCTCTTTGACAGGGGCATAATAGACCTCGATTTTCAGCCTTTTATTTGAATAACTCGTTCCTGTATGCATAATTAAATAACATATAGTTCCTTTAACAACCATACATGAAAACTCTTTAAAAATATGAAATAGATTTTGGCTCAGCAACGCATCAGACTCATACAGTCCAATCCATATAAATTGTTTAACTATTGTCGACAAGTAGGGGGTGAACAAAGGATCTGGGATATGCGAGGGGTTTGTATTGAGCGTAACATGATATAATGAGGGGGAAAAGAACATGGTTACTGCTCAAGACAAAAAACAATCAACTGTAATGCAAACCAAAGAAAACATCACTGTGATCCACCCAAGAAATTGCTACTTCCAACTACTTCATTACAAAACTTGTCTTGACTGTAATCAATTTTAGAACAGGGAATGAAAAAATGAATGTGGGAAAACGATGGGGTTGTAATTAGTGAAACGCGAGATAATGGTGGGGAAATAGAGCAGGTACTATTCATAAAATTAATTAAGTAATCCATATAACCATTATGTAAAAGGAAATACACCAACCAAATGACCACTGTGACTCAAAACAACTACTGTGTATAGTTCAAAACAACTCTATGCATTGACTTGCTCACTGTTTGAAATCAAATATTTAACACAGTGTCATCAAACAAGACAATATGCATCCCACAACACCTGTAGAGGAGCTCTTCATTTCTCATTTACCCATTTAACATTTTAAGCAATTTCCCAATGAATACACAGTCAATTACTTTCACTTTGTTCAACGCCAACCCATCAACCACTGCTAATTATTTCAATCGTCAAATACAGACATAAAAACCGTTCTCGATTCTGTCTTTTAATTCATTTAATAATTAAATTGCAGTGAGGTTATACTGTCACAACACCCGTGTTTATCACTGTTGAAAATCACGATATTCGTTAAACATACATAGTGGACAATCAACACAATGATCCATATTTAACTTGCAAGATCCTAACTTGTCATTTAAACACACATATAACAAATCACCACTTCAACTCATGTTATGCCGCAGAATACACAACCATTCGACAAAACACAAGTGTATTTCTATGACTGTACAGGTCCACTTTCCTTTGACTCTAATCATTCAAAATGATGAGCTATCCATCCAATACAACGAGGCATCAACAACATGCCCAATTTTACAACACAAATCAATCAAATTGCAACAAAGCCATGTTCAAAAACCCATGACTTCCTCCAATGGCACAAATATTGATAACAACACAGTGGATAACCATGCCATAGTTACCACGATTTCAACATTCCAATTTGACAATTTTTAAAATGCACATCTACAACGTTATTGTCTCAACCTATCATGTTGAGCTATCATTCCAACACAAGGAGGCAACAACAATATTTCTCAAATCAATCAAACTGCAACCAAAACCATACTGTGTAACAACTTGTGCACATCCTTAATAACACAAGGAAATAACCATAACATGTACAGTGGATGGAAAATTCCATAAACACCCCGAATGAAATAACCATTTGGCCATTAAAAACACATAGTTACGGTAATCATTGATTCATGTTGTAGGAACACCACTTATACCAATGCATCACGCGCGAAGAGTCATTGTGCATCAATAAATTTGAACTAATACCTAGTTGACATTTCAATAATCCCAATACAATAGACAATGACTGTGTATCAACCCCATTTTCTAATCAATCAACTTCAATGTCGAGCTTAACAAATTGACTGTCATAATAACCAATTTCAGTGACTATAACCCAGAACCACTGTCAGGATAATCAACAGAGATGAGTCGACAATAGAACATTATCGAGAATGCATCACCAACCTATAACCATCGAGCTTGTATCAAACCTGACATAAAGGGTTCCTTTTATCAAAACTGAGATTGTAGTAATCAAGGATTGGCCCTGTGGACCAACATAGGGAGACATGGGGTTGGCTCCCGACAACAGATGAAAACCTCCGAGACCAATGGTGCACGCACAGGTTATACCACAAACGTTTTCTCAAACATGGTGACAATCCCGTGATAGAGGAGACTATGAACATAGGGGAAAGGCTCTATTTTGATTCTGCAACGACACCTACAAAACACAGGGTATAGTCCTCTTGGCCTTCCCAATCAACCCAATAATGCTGAGACAAGACATGACCAAGGAATAATAGTTCACACTAAGCAAGCCCTTTGGAAAACATCCATCAAAACCCCCTCCGCGACATTAGTAACATGAACGAATTCATGCCCAAGTGAAGCAAAGTGCAATGACACAAGGCGTTCTAAAAACCCAGTAAACCCCATAACAACAACCGACCGGGTATGGTGATACAAATGTCTGGACATAGTTGTCTAGTCTAGACCAAACGAAACCTTCCACCAAACCAGCGGGGATGACAGAGAGCCTTTATGGCTGCTATCACTCAGAACAACCCAATACAATGTAACTTCAGACATTACTACGATGACAAACCCACACCAATCGTCTAGAAAAATATCACCAAAATACACAGTTTCCAAACTTTAAAGAAAGCATGAACCCATACAAACTGAGCCACTATCTATTTAATAACCAGAGCAATTTCTTGGATGGCCAAAAGACATACCTGTAACCAAGAACACCTTAAAACGCGAATTACTGAGCGGTTCTCCCTCTTCTTGAAAGTCGGAGCCTAACCACAACAAAACCCAGTTGAACAATAGCTCAACTAGGGTGGCAGCCAGTGGAAGGGGTAGGAGTGACGTGCAGTAAATGCATGCCACTTCCACACTCAAGCTCATTCAATTTCTTAGTACGCACCAACCACTAATCCAAAAAATCATCCAATTAAATCATGCATTGAAACCAACAACCATTAATTTCTAAGAGCGCCAACCACATCACATATTACTATCTCCAACTATACAGTAAAGTGTATCAACCATATTTCCATGTAACTCAACAAATTGCATAGCTGTTATCTTTTGGTTAGGATCTACAATGATCATTTTAATGCATATTGTGTAACATGTTAGTATAGACCCGCTCCTGCCTTTTGCATTCTCGTTTTATATTTCTTTATTTCCTTTCAATTGCTCTTTATTTTTTGTTACTAACATGTATTCTTTTGCAGGTGTCACAAGTAATAAATCCAGGACTAAGGGTAACCACAGATATCATAACCCATCATGTCATTTGAGTCTAGATCAAAAGAAGAAACATGTATTGTCCCTCATCCATATGTCGTGAATAGAACTAAAATTGATCATGAATAATTCTAAAACCTGTAAGCAGTCTCGAACAATAGTAAGAACATAATAAAAAACCACAAAGCGACGGGTATGATCCTCCAACCTACAAGGGGGTCCCACCTACTAGTATTGTATATATTATCAGCTTAAAATTTATAGGCTTAAGAAATACTTTGTGGGAAAAATCCACATTGTGATTTTAATCGTCAACAACTTGATTATACCAAGATGTTGCAGCTATATGTTCAACTTTAAATGTAGAGAGAGAAATGGAAGTTTATTTCTTTCTCATTCAGGACACTAGGCAACTGCCAAGGAAGATTGCTCCTCCACTAGTAATTTTTCTATCATCAATAATTCCAACCCAGTCTTCATTTGTATAAGCTCTAAGAACAACGTTTGCTTCTTTTGGATACCAAAATCCATAATCAATAGTGCCCTACAAGTATCTAAATATTCTTTTAACTGCAAGAACATGAGTTTCCTTAGGATTTGCTTGAAACATGCCTACCAAACCTATTGCTTGTATGATGTCAGGCCTTGAATTTGTGAGTTAGAGTAAACTTCTTACCATAGACCTGTACATGGTTTGATCTAATTCAAGAGAATCATCATTATTGCTTATTTTTCTACTGGTAGTCATGGGCGTGCTTACTGGTGCATATTTTTCCATGCCAAACTTCTTCAAGATTTCCTTGAGATATTTACTTTTAGAAATAAAAATTCATTTTTCTGATTGATGAATATGTAAGCCAAGAAAGAAGGAGAGTTCTCCTAACATGGACATATCAAACTTTTGCTGCATTGCAACTACAAACTTCTTACTCATTAATTCAATGTTACTTCCAAAAATAGTATCATCAACATACACTACAATAATCAACAAGCCATTACCTTCAACCTTGATGTATAAATTGCTATCAATTGTTCCCTTTTTAAAACCTTTTTGGTGCAAGTACTTGTCAACTCTATAATACCAAGCTCTTGGATCATGTTTCAGCCCATATAGAGCTTTATTTAATCAACAAACATAATCCCTTTTGTGAGTTAGCAAAAAACCTTCTAGTTGTTCCACATAAACTTCATCCTCAAGGTCACCATTCAAAAAGGTTGATTTGACATCCATCTGGTACATTTTGAATTTTCTGTAGCAAGCAAAATCCAAAAACATTCTGATAGCTTCAATTATTGCAACATGGGAAAATGTTTCTTCAAATTTGACTCCCTCTACTTGAGCATACCCTTTGCATACTAGTCTGGCCTTGTTTCTGACTATCTTTCCATATTCATTCAACTTGTTTCTGTACAACCATTACATTCTTGTTCTTGGGGCTTGGAACAAGACCCCAAGTCTCAATTTTCTCTATTTGATCTAGTTATTCATTCATGGCTTTGATCTAGT
Organism: Picea engelmannii; assembly: GCA_009831015.1. Lineage (NCBI taxonomy): Eukaryota > Viridiplantae > Streptophyta > Pinopsida > Pinales > Pinaceae > Picea > Picea engelmannii. Next base: position 726,346 of record ML782746.1, on the reverse strand, counting down.
GATCATATTGACTTGCTTTCACAAATTTTTGGGGTTCACTCATGGGTATGAGTGCAAAATTTGCAGAGTTGGATGTATCTACAAGTTTTCTTTTGGTTTGTACACTTGCTTCCTTGTTTCCAAGATTATGACTTTCCGGATGATGTTTTTGAACATACCTTGATGGGGTGTTTGGTTGGGGTGTCTCCATTCTCTCTTCTTCCTCGAAATCCTCTTGTTCTTGATGTTTGTTCATTCCATCATCTTGTAGATTATTTCTTATTGGTTCATAATATGAATAATTGTGGTGATGTTGTCTCACTCGATGAAGTGGTTCCTCAACTACTTTTACATATATTCTCTCAATTATTTTATGGAGTCTTTTGTTGTAGCACTTGTATCCTTTACTTCTGGATTTCATTTAATGTAGTTTGAAGTGATTTATTGATGTCGGTCTGCTATGACATAGCTCATAAAGGGTTTTATCACTATTTACTCTTATATGTGATTTATTGAGAATGTTAACATCATTTGAACAACTTCTCCCCAAAAGGTTTTGGGTATTTTTGATTCATTAAGAATAGCCCTAGACATCTGTTGAACTGTTATGTTCATCCTCTCTACTACTCCATCTATTGAGGGGTTTTGGCAATAGAAAATTGTCTCTTGATCCCATGATTTTCACAATAATTGTTGAATTCATTAGATGTGAATTCTCCTCCTCTGTCTAATCTTAGGGACATTATTTATAAATCCATTTCATTTTCCACCTATGCTTTGAAGATTTTAAAATTTTCAAAAGCTTCATATTTATGCTTCAACAATCCAACCCAAGTCATTATGATATAGTCATTAATTAAAAAGATGAAATATATTTCACCTCAAGGTGATTATGTACTAGTAGTTCCACAAAGATCTATATGAATCAACTCAATATGTCGATTGGTGGAGTGTTCTCTTGCCTTGAATTGAACTCTTGATTTCTTTCCAAACTGACACGAATTACACATTGTATTCTCAGGTTTGGAAATTTTGGGCATGTCTCTCACTACATATTTTCTTCCTAGCTTAACAAGATGATTATAGTTGAGATGGCCTAGTATTTTGTGCCAAATCCACCGCTCATTAGTTTTACCAATGCAACATTTTTCTTTTCCTTCTAGAACATACACATTCCCTAAAGTTACGACTACTTTTACAATAGTCTTCCCTGTATTCGCATCCATAAATTTACAACCTTTTGAATGAAAGAGAACATTATGTCCTTGGTCACACATTTGAATTACACTCAACAAGTTATGTTTTCGACCATATACATACAACACATTTTGTTCTTTGGTCTTTCCCTTATTATCTTCATCTAGTACAACCGTTCCTTTTCCTCTAATTCTAGTTGGAGCATTGTTTCCAAAAGTAACATTACCACCTTTTTCTCCAATTAGGAACTCAAACTTACTCTTGTATCATGTCATGTGCTCGTAGCAACCACTGTCAATATACCATTGATTTTATTGATTTTTGGCATGTAGAGCCAATCCACAATTTTCTCATCTTTTAATTTTCTTCCTCCAAACCTTGGTAAAATATTCTTACATGTCTTGTTTATAAATAGGTAGCATCTTGCTTTTGCATTCACTTGCCTTGTGTCCAAAATTAATGCATATGTGGCATTCGAGGTCATTTAGTAGAGGGGAGAAGACATTTTGATACATAGCCATTCGATATTTATTGAGTCTCATTCCTATATTTCTATTATGTCTAAAAGTCTTGCAACTCACAGCCTTATTTCCAAAGTTGCCACAAGAGAAACAATATCCATAGAAACAATTTGGATGCCATGGAATGAAAAAATTACTTGTAGGAATTGTTCTTGTCTTCTAGCTTGAGAAGATTCAGGCACCTGTTGCTTCCTTGCTTGATATTTGTTTGCATAGTTGCACTGATCCGGTTATGACTGCTTCTTCTTATCGTCTTTTAATTTGTTAGGTTGACCCTTGAGAGAATTTGTGTAACTTGTAGGTTTATCACTAGTTGACATGTTGGTGCTTGATTCACCTTTGACAGTTTTCAGACTTTCCTTATATCCTAGCCCTGTTTTGTCATATGGTGATATCTGATTGCCGAGAATGTTATCCAAAGCTTTCGATCCTTTTATGAATTTCATTTGAGTTTTGGATTTCTCTAGATCCTTTCTTAAGGCAACTATTTCTGCTTCTAGTTTGTCGCAGATGTTATCTTTTTCTTTTATCTGATTCATCAATATTTCTTCCCTTCCTGTGGGCTCTTCTAGATGGATTTTTAAGACGATTATATCTTCGTTCATATCATTGTCTTTTTCTTTATAAAATTGTAACTTTTCTTTTCTTAGTCTATTCGTTTTCTTGAGTCGAGAGATTTCCTCCAGAGCACTATTGAGTTCTCCCTCCATGTCTACAATAGTTTCACATTCTTATGTGTCTGTTTTTTTCTTGATAAGATTTGTGTTGATCCAAAGCCATGATAAGTTTTTCATCTTGAATTATATCTGGGTCATATTATTCTTCTTCAGTGTCAGAAAATCTATTTCTATCCTCTTTTGAATAAAAATTGTTCCTTTTAAAAGACTTTTTCTTTTTAAACTCCTTAGGTTTATCCTTGCCTTTTCTTTCTTTTTATTAGTGTTGTTTTCTTTGAAAGGACATTTAGATGCAAAATGACTAACATTACCACAATGAAAGCATTTGAATGGTAACATACCTTTATGTTTTTCAGATCCCCTCTTCAATTTCCTTACAAAGTTAGCTTCTTCTTCACTTGAGAAGTGTTCTGATGAATCATGATCTTGATATGTTTACAATTTGACTAATGCCTTGAAGACCACATCCTTTAGATCTTGTTTTTCTTTCCTAGTCCTCATCTTCCAAGCATTTAGAATTCCATGGAGCATGTCCATAGTCAGTTTATCTAGTTCATGCATCTCTTCTATAGTAGAAACTTTTGCATCAAGTCTTGAGAGAAGATATATTAGTACATTCTAAACTAGTATAGCTTGTTCAATCTTCTCATGTAGCCCTTTTATAGTGTTTACAATCTCATCTACTTTGATAAAGGAACCTACAATATTTTCATATTCACTCATTCTTAGGCTTTCAAATTGCATTCTGTAAGCTGGAAGTTTTTCCAACTTTACTTTCTCGTCCTCTTCATAACTATATACCAGTTCGACCCATATCTCCTTTACATATTCCAACTGCATTACTTTGACAAATTCTGTTTCTGCAAGTCCTCCTTGGATGACATTCATAGCTCCTGCATTACTGTAGTAATTTTTCTTACCAACTTCATCATTTGGAAGAGTAGTTGGGATTTTATAACCATCTACTACAATCTTCCATACTTACATATCTAGAGACATCAAGTAGGTCTTCATTCTTATTTTTCAAAATGAAAAATTGTTTCCATTAAAAAAAGGAGGTTTGGATGAAGAAGAAAATAAATCTTGACTTGCCATACTTTCTGTGTGATCTTCCTTCTAGATATTAGGCTATTACTGAAGGAACCTGTGCTCTGATACCAATTGTTATAACTTACAAAAATACTGAAGGGGGGGGGGGAGGATCAACATTTTAGCAGATTTATCAAATTTATTTCCTTTCAACAATTTAAATTTATTTAGAAGTGCTTAATTAATCAAAAATATATGTAGAAAACAAAACACAACACAAGAAACACATTACACCATAATTTTTACGTGGAAACCTAATGTGGGAGAAAACCACAAAACATCTTACAATTTAATGCAAGCACCAACTTACAATTTACAATTTTTCATCTTGACAGGCACCCACATGTCACAAATAAGGACACCAATCTTATCAGGCACCAACCTTTCACAAATAATGAGGACACCAATCCTCTCAGGCAACAACCTGTCATAGAAAATGAGGACACCAATCCTCTCAAGCACCAACCTATCACAGTTAACGAGGACACCAATCCTTAGTGAACTTCAACTCACCCTAGCACTACCTGCCACCGTGAATTCATTTTTTATTTTTTTAACAGAACTTGACCTTTCTCTTCAATTCAAGAAAAATATGATATGTCTCTAGTTCAGTTTCGTTGAATAGTTACAAGTCCTTTTTCTTCTCTTATCATCCACTTGACACTCAAAGAGAGCACTCCTCTATTTATAATTTTTTTTCTTGAGTTCATCTGCCTGTATGTGGACGCATAACAATTAAATTGTGGACATACCTTGACTAGATCAAAGTCCTATTGGTTACACTTCTGTCTAAATAAAGTATGTGGACGCATGATAGTTATATTGTGGACAAATCTTGACTAGATCACTGCCATGTTAGTTACTCTTCTGTCTAAATAAAGTATGTGGATGCATGACGATTATATTGTGGACAAATCTTAACTAGATCAAGGTCTAGTTACAACTGTACATTATTTGAATAAATCAAATGGATCAAATCTTCCTACCATCTCATCTCCAACAACATTTTTACAAAAATGATGCAACAATTTACATAAAGCACCTACTGCATAGATAGAATAAGAGCTCAAGAATTCGATTCACAAGTCTTCATCCTATCACACTTTCCCTGTAGCACACTCACCCAATTTCCCCACCTAACTGTTAGCGCTCCTTGATGATTCATTCACTTGACTGCCAAAAATTCCGCTCGTCACATTCCACTCTGTCGCTTGTCACATGGACTTCATTTCGTCATTCTCTACTGCACCATTCGTCACATTGACTCTAGGATCCCACATATTTTCTTCTATGCAAATTCCACACAGTTCGTTGTAGTCCATTCCGTCGCATTGTCCAGTCACATCACACTCCACTGCACCATTCGTTGCATTATTTCAAAACATCCTACAGTTTTTTTTATTGCGCCATTGATACTTTCATCCTTCAATCCTTCCACGCACTTGTTATTGCGCTATAAATGACCATGTCCATGACCACTTTGACATCAATGAAAATATATGTGCAACATAGTATGGATGGAAGGAGAGAATAATGGCATAGTGAATGAATGAATGGGGAAAATGAACTAAATTCCCAACTATATATATGAATGTTCCCAACTTGACACTTGTCATGTTGGGAACTACCTTGGGTCTACTTCCCCCCAACTTGGGTGATATGTTCCCCATAATTAAGGACTTATTATATATTTATATCCCTCACTTTAGAGTTTATAATTTTAGGAATATTAATAAAATATTCCTTTGGTCTTAATCCCCCTTAGCTTAGCCCCTTTCCTAGACTCTTAGCCCACCCTTTCCCTTTCTAGTGGATTTTATACCCCATACTCTTTTTTTTTGGTTGGTCTATAGCAGTGGTGTGTTTTATTTAATATTTGAGTGTGATTACATAATACAAGATAGGCACACTGACCTTTTAGCTTCTGGATATCCATCCTAATAACCACGCGGGCACTCTGGCCTCAAAACACATATGTACAAAGGAACTCTGGCCCCAAAATATCCCGAATCACCAGCCTATATTTACAATTACATTTATGTTTACAATTGGGGTTCAACCTAAGGGTACTACATTCCCTCCCCCTTATTCATACACTGTCATAAGTGCATTATATACAAATGTACAATCAAAACTTTAAAAGTCTTTAAAAATATGTGGGTATTCTGCCCGCATAGCATCCTCGTGCTCCCAAGTTGCATCCTTAGGACCGTACGAGGTCTATTGGACCTTTACTAGACCAATGGATCAATTCTAGAGCTACTTGATCTTCCGGTCCAATATGAAAACTAGTTGCACTTGAAAGTCACCATTTTGCTCCATTTGAATCACATTCCAATCATTGACATGATTAGCATCAAGTATATATTTTTTAATCAAAGACACATGGAATACATTATGAATACACATGGATGTAGGTAGTGCATGCATATATGCAACAAGGCCAATCCTCTCTAGGATTTCAAACAACCCACAATAACATGCTCCCAACTTTGAACAATTTCCCAACTTCAAGGAACTTCTCTTGTCCTTTACTTTCAAGAACAATCGTCACCCACTTTAAACTCATTGTGATTATTACTTTATCTGCATAGATTTTCTTCCTATCTTGGGAAGCCTTTAATTTATGTTTTGTCTTCACCATCTATTCTTCCATTTCTCTAAGTAACTCTATCCCAACCACTACTCTATCTGCTGGGTTGTCCCAACTCACAAGTGTGTTGCACTTTCTACCATAAAGTGCCTCAAATGGACTCATCTTTAGAGATGCTTGATACCCATTTTTATAAGCAAACTCAACCAAATGCAAATAATCTTCCCATTTCGATGGTTTATCCATCACATACTTTCTCAGCATGTGCTCGATCACTTGGTTGACTCTCTCTATTTTCCCATATGACTTTGGATGAAAGGTTGTGCTAAAGTTCAAATTTCTCTCAAATCCTTTGAATAATCCCTTCAAAAAAATTGATGTCAACTTGGGATCTCTATCAGACACAATTGTCTTAGGCACACCATGTAGCCTAGAAATTTCCCTCATATAAATATCAACAATGCTAGTTGCCTTATGAGTTAACTTCACTGGAATAAAATTGGCAACTTTAGTAATCTTATCCACCACCACCATGATGGAATCATGTTGATTGGTAGTTATGGGAAAATTAGTGATGAAATCCATTTTTGCAACTTCCCATTTCCACTCAGGAATGGGAAATGGTTGTAACAAACTAGCTGGGTGTCTATGCTCAACCTTGACCTTTTGACAATCCAAACATCTAGCTAGATAATCAACCACCTATTTATTCACACAGTTCCAATAATATATTTTTTTGACAACTGTAGTTGTCTTCTAGTAACCTAGGTGCCCAACATAAGGCACAATATGCATTTCTTTTAACACCAGATTTTTCAACTCTTGAAAATTAGGCACATAAACTCTTCCTATGTACATGAGGATTTCATTCTCTCTCAGCTCATAATCTTCAATTTTCTGCTGCAATTTACGTTGTTGTAATTTTGTCTTTATTTCCACATAGTGTTGATCTGATTTTGCAGCCTATAAAATTATGTCTTTCAAATCTAATTTATACATCCTAATGGTTGTAGCATGCATCTCATGCACTCTCCTACTAAGTGCATCAACCACCTTGTTCTCTTTAGACTTGATATGTTTTATATCAAAGTCATACTCACCAAGGAATTCTAACCATCTATTTTTCCTGACATTTAAAGTTGGTTGTCCAAACAAATATTTTAGATTGCTATGTTTTGTCCTCAACTCAAATATTTTTCCCATGAGGTAGTGCCTCCACATCTTTAAGGCATGCACTATGGGTACCAATTCCAAATCATGAGTAGCATAGTGCCTTTCATGCTCTTTTAATCTCCTTGATTCATAACATACCATATGCCTATTTTGACTAAGGACTCCACCGAGACCTTATTTGCATGCATAAGTGCACACAATAAAATCTTCATTAGGATCAACAATTTGCAAAATTGATGCACTGGTCAATAAATATTTCAAGTGATGAAAACTTCTTTCACAATCAAGTGTCCACTCAAATCTCAAACCCTTGTTTTGTAAATATGTGATTGGATGTGCAATACTAGAGAACCCCTCAACGAATATTCTATAGTACCCTACAAGTCCCATGAAGGACCTCACCTTTGAGACATTCTTTGGTACTTTCCATCCCTCAATGGATGTTATCTTCCCCAGATCCACAACTATCCCTTCCTTTGAAATGACATGGCCCAAATAATGTATTTGTCTCTAATAAAATGATCACTTTCTCAACTTTGCATACGAATGATTCTCCCTCAAGACTTGTAGCGCCATACTCAAGTGCTACTCATGCTCCTCTTAATATTTAGAGTAAATTAGTATATCATCCAAAAATACAATGACAAACATATATAAGTAATCTATGAAAATACCATTCATTAATAACATGAAGACATTTGGTGCATTTGACAACCCAAATGGCATCACTGTGAACTCATAATGGCCACCACATTCTAGAAGTTGTCTTGATGATGTCTTATTCTTTAATTCTCACCCGATGATAGCCTGACCTCAGGTCAATTTTGGAGAATATACTTGCATCCTTCAGTTGATCAAAAAGATAATCTATCCTCAACAAATGATACTTATTCTGCACAACCACCTTATTTAGCTCCTTGAATTCAATGCAAAGCCTCAACATCCCATCCTTTTTTTTCACAAACAACACTAGGGAACCCCAAGGTGACACACTTGGACGTATATACCCCTTCTTCAAAAGTTCCTCCAGATGCATTTGCAATTACTTCAATTTTGATGTGCTCATCCTATAAGGAGTTTTGGATAATGGGGCTACTCTAGGCATAAGGTTGATGGAGAAATCAATATATCTCTTGGGTGGCAACCCCGATATTTCTTTAAATACATCTCCAAACTCTTTTGTGACTGCATAATGTTCAATATTTGTCACTTTAGTCTTAGGTGTATCTTCCATATATGCTACAAATAATTGGCATCCTTTCCTGAAGCTTGTCTTCAACTACAAAGCTGGAACTTCCTTGATAGTTACTTCCTTGGGGATACCCTGAACTGTCCTCAAGTTCCCTTCCTCATACAAGCAAGTAAATGCCTTATTATAACAGTCTATGACAACATGATTCTTGTTGAACTAGTCCATACCAATGAGGAAATCATAGCAGCCCAAAGGTACGATATTCAAATCTTCCCTTGTGCTCAGCCCATTCATGTCCATTGGACATGTCTTAACCATCTCATTAATTTTCCTTTTAGCTCTTGTATCTAGCTGCACCATCCAAGGTTTCCCAAGCTTGCTTCTTGGAAATTTAAATCTTTCCACCATATTAGAATCTAGATAACTATGACTAGCTTTTGAATCAATTAAAATAACAATGGGTTGGTTTTTTATCTTACCTTCCACTTCAATCATATGAGACTAGAAATCAACTTTTTTGTTATCCAAGGCTGCATAGATCCTATGTACATTTTCTCCCATGTCCTCCATTGTATTAGCCAACTATACATTATGAACAATCCTCACTTTTTCACCTCTGTGAGGGCAATCTCTGTACATATGGTCTCCCTCACAACACCAACACTTCATTGGTTGTTTCCTCAGTCTTTGACCCATTTTTTCTATCATTATGGGCTCCTTGGGAGTTGGATGTCCTTGACAAGTGTTTCTAAAAAATGATGGTTTGGTCCCCTTCTTCATCTACTCTATCTTTCCTTTCTTCTTGTCTTCCCAAGCTTTTTGGAAGGTTGGTCTTCCTCTATGTTGATCATAAAGGAATTTATCTCTCCTTATGGTTTCTTCCAGTGTATTTGGATAATCATATTGTATCATATCATTGATAAATGATGGCATCCCACTTAGGTACCTATGAATCTTAACCTGTTCATCCTTGATGAAAGCAACATATTTCAACATCTCTAAGAATCTCCTTTCATACTCATCTATGGTCATACTCCCAAGCTAGATTTCAAATAAATCCTTAATTTTATTATCATAGTAACATTTGGTTAAGTATTTATTTTGAAAATACCTTTTGAACTCCCTCCAAGTAACCTTCTCTCTTTTTTGTAGCTGGTGGAATCAACAACTTGGAAAATTCTCATACTCGCGTGACACATGGTTGATTTCCGTCTGCTACCACTATAACCTCCAAGTGTGTGCACACAACCCGCAAGCATGGGGCACAGGTAAGTCAGGGTGAGAATTAAACTTGAGACCTCCTTTACATATTTCCTTCATTAACACAACACTTTCCAGTCAATCTACACCCCTACAGGCCAAGTGACCTTCTTCTCATCAATGTGTTGCACTTGCACAAACCGATCCCACCACATTGATGCTTTTTCCTTGAGCTGGTAGATGAAAATTCTCCCTTCTTCCCATGAAGAGTAATTATATAATTGGAAGTACTTCCTCATGCCCAACAAACAGGTCTCTGCATCCTCATCCTCCTTGTGCTCACCATCAAAGGTAGGAGGATTGATCTTATTCATTTCTCCCAGTAGTTCATCCACCCCAGAACTCCTCTTATGATTTATGATATGAGACTAACTTGAACTACTCTGTGATCTCCTAGATAAATGCCTTGGAGAGTGATGGTGATGTCTGTCAACACTTCTTGTTTTTCTTCTCTATTCTGACCAAGCTCTGCATCAACTTGATGTTGAAGCCTTCTAGCTACTCTTTGGATTTCATAATCCTCTCATTATCATATTTATATATTTGGACATATTTTTGCAGACTCTTTATGATATCTACCCAATTCATGCTCTCCTCCTTGCCTTCTCTATTCCCATTGGATTCTATCCCCTCATTACCCATGTTGACATACAACCCTATGATCTCATCTTCATGGTTGTAGGTTCTCTGTGCATATTCCATGCTTCCAATCTTTGTGTTGATCCTATTCTGATCTAATTTTTTTTGAATCTACAAAATGTGTAGGCAATATGATTTTTTAGAATAATTAATTTAACAAATTCATAAAAACTATGCACAATTTGTTCCATAAGTGCATCAAAATCCTTTCTTCCGATTCCTTGTGAATTTAATATCCAAATTCAAATTTAAGAGTGAATATTTGGACTCCTCTATCCAATACCTTTCCAATGGCTTCTTTCTTTCTCAATTCTGAGTTTTGAACATAAATTTATGGCCATATGATTTTACCCATTTTCTCATTTTGCTCACCCTTCAACTAGATGCAATTTTTAGTTGTACTTGTGCATCCTTGCACTTGCTCCTTTGAAAATTTAATAGGATCCCAACTAGGTTCCTTCATGACCATATTTTGGAAAATATGTCCTAGTTTCACCTTCATATGGGCTCCAAGATGCTAGATACAACCTTTTGAAGTTTCATGCCAATTTATATTTTTGGCCCTGAATGCTACATGTGCCTTCTATGCCCTCCTGTGCATTTTTAGATGCCCATTTTTCTATTTTGACTCCATGGTTGTATTCTACGGATCAATAGATTTCATTAGTCTTCTCCTGTGTCCCAATCTGATTTCGGAGCAGGAAGTTATGGTCCCTGGAGTGAACTGGTACCCAAAAATTTACCCCCACTGTTTGGCCTGTAACTCCCCCATATTAGCTCCGTTTGACGAACAATTTACACTCTTTTAATTTACTAATATGCTCTACGTCTGCACATAATTATGTAGAATAATAATAACAATTATACATATACAACATTATACATTATTTTCCATTAGATGTAGGTTGGGTGGTTGGGAGGAATGATTGCTTCCCTCCCCAACTAGGTTCAATTCCTTGTGAGTGACATGTTGTTCCCTTAAATGGGTCTATAATATGATTTTGTTTTTGAGCCCCCAATATTTTGAAAATACTCAGCCTCCTTATGTTCTCTCACATATTTCGGGTTTTAAAAAAAAAAGGTCCATTGGGTGTAGCTTGGGTGGTTGGGAGGAATGATTGTTATCCTCCCCACCCAAGTTCAATTCCTTGCGAGTGACATGTTGTGCCATTAAATGGGTATATAAGATGATATTGTTATTGAGCCCCCAATATTTTGAAAATACTCGGCCTCCCTATGTTCTCTCGCATATTTCAGGGGGGTTTTTCGTGGATGTAGCAAGCACCGATATCTGGTGTCGTGAATCACATGAAAAAAAACCACATTATATAGGAAAACCCATATAGAAAGTACATAAATAATTACATAGTAATAAAAACAAGCACATGAAAGTCACTTATCTTTTGTAAATAGAACACCAACTGTGTGTAGACCTCAAAATTTCCTCCCAACCATAGACTCTTCTTCCCATAAAATCAACAATAGGTCACCCCTAAGCTGGGATAAAACTCCACTCGGAAAAAGGAATCCTAAACCAGGATAAGGTCTCTCAAACAACATTAATGCTCAGACTCAAGTGCCAACTCTAGCAGACAACTACAACTTCTCCTTCCCCACATTCTTGTCCCACCCTAGAAAGTTTGCCCCACTTCCCTTCCAAGGATTCAAAAACATGACGAATGTTGGCTTACTTCGCTTCTATACTATCTGATTTTATTGACTAGGGTTCATGTCTGTTGGGTTTCCAACAAAGCCTCTAAAACTATTGGCCCTTCTGGTAAACCAGAAGGCAACGCAACACACATAATGCACAACGCAGTCTCACCCGATATAGCTTTAATGGGTGGTTGTAAGACTCATGTGTTTACAACCTAGGATTGAGTGTGAGATAAGGGGGCTGAATATTGAACCATTATTATAACTCTAACTGCAATATAATGTCATTTGTGACTACGCAGGAAATATAACAACTCATTCATTAAGCATAACAATAGCTATTGAAAAGATGATAAAGATAAACATACATTCATCACACAACATAGATGTTACTGTGGTTCACCCCCTCCTGGGCTACGTCCAATTTTTTTTGGCTCTTGGCTCTTTTATTATGGTAGTTCCACATCTACAGTGTCGTGCGCTTTATGATCCTCCACAATCGAGTAAGATCTATATGAGGCGGAATAGATCACACCAGGCTCCCCAGCCTGCGATCTAACCCTCAAGATCTACCTTCCTACATCCTTTCTATCTCAACAACTTATAAAATAGATCATACAACAAAAACCCTTACACATCACATCAACTCATGCGTAACTACTATAGCCACAATAATCTGAACAATACAAAAACCAACAACAACAACAACCCGAACCAACCCCTCTATAGTACCTCGGTATCTATATTTATATATTTTTGTCTCTTCAGCCATTACCATACCTTACCAAAACCCTAACCCTATCGTCGTTAGGTCTTCCTCCCATGCGTGCGTGTTGTTCTTCCTTCTAGCTATTGCCTTCCTTGCATGCACGTGTGTTGTGCTTCCTTCCAGCTGTCGCTTTCCTCATGCATGCTTTATTTCCCCAAAAATGCCTTGCTTTTCCACTTTGGCCTGCCTCAAACAGGCCCCCAACATTGACATGTGGCTCGTCCCGAGCCACCTATCCTTTGTGTGTTTCCTCGATCTCCTTGGTGATCGCCTGGAACTTTTCCTTGAGCTCTACTGCCTATGTTTGCACCTGCACAGTCTTCTCCTTGAGTGTGTCCACCATATGGAATGCAATGTCGTCACTGATAATTTCCACACACCCTGCTTGGGTTTGTGCTATTTGTGTCTTGGCTTCTTCTTTCTGTGCCAGGACTTCTGCTACCCGCTCTTGCAGCAGTTCTATTTGAGCCCGTCTCTCATGTTTCTAGGTTTGCATAGTAATTAGCTCTGCCTGCAATCTCTTCATGTCTTGCATCCCTTTGACGCGTTCTGTGATTGGTATTGTCTTCTGCTTCTACTTGAGCTCTTGGATCACTGCGTTGATCCTTTCTTCTTCCTTGTCCCACTGTTGGACCTGCTAATCCTCCTCTAAGCTAGTCCAAAGCTGCACTGCTTTATCAAACACGTTAGTTGTTGTGTTGACCTGCTGCTCTATATCCTACAACTGCATTGTTGCTTCCTGCTTCCTTTGCTCCTTCACTGCTGGTGGAGTGGTTGGTGTGAGCTATTCTCAGAGATTCTCTATCTCCTTCTGATATTGATCAATTGCATGCACAATCCAATAAATATTTTCAGCTACTGTGATTTCCTCTCTATGTGCAGCCTATGGAATCTTCTTGTAAGTTCCTGCCACTTTCTACTCCAATCCTTTTATGCGCTCCCTTTCCTCCCGGGTCTCAGATTTAGCCTTCTCATAGACTATTTCTAGCACATCTCATTTCTTTCTTGCCTGCTTCAATTCAGTTAATTCCTTGCATGCTCGAGATTGTACCTCATGGTTCATGCTAACATGCAACCTATGTAGTGCCTTGGCTGCTATCCTTGTCAACACTAGTTGGATTTGGCTTAAGTCCTTCAAGGGTGACAATTTCTTCCATGCACAACATACTAGGGGTGATGTGGAATGTTAGATGTGGTTGTAGTATTGCATGGACTGAATCTCGTTCTTCTTCTTGCACTCTTTCCTCTGTCTGTGGTGCTGATGGTTCGGTCCCCTTGTTGTTGGATGTCTACCCTTCCCTGATTTGCTTGAGGAACTACTGCATGTCTGCCAAGTCCTCTTGAATCTTGTCCCTATGGTGTGTTGCATGGTCGAATTCCTCAGCTAGACAATCTTGGACCATTCGGGCTATCATTTCTCCATTGTCATTTGTGATCGTATACTTTGGCAGTGTTCTTTGTGCCTTCAATTTCTTATGTGCTCCTCCTGGATGTGTGGTTGTCCTCTTATTTCCCCCCAGGTTCCTGTGGGTTGGGATTTGTTGTGGTCTCTTGTGTGAGCTCGGTCTGTTTCTTCTGCTCCTTGGCTGACTACATCTTATCCTTCTTCCCATTCTGGGTCCCTGTCTTTGTGTGCCCTTCGTCTGTTTGTGTTGTCTTGCCCTGGCCCGTTCTTCATCTCTTGGGCACTTGGATTTCTTTTTGCTGGGTTTCTTCCTCCCTTGCCTCTTCTTCTGCTATTTTTTCCTACAATTCCTGGGTGATGGATGTATTCTACCATTCATCGTCCCATTCACTGATGACCATATCAATGTCACCCTTTCTGATATAATAGTTCATCTGTAGCCACTGCTTAGAAGGATCCTTCCACGCCTGTATCCACATTATATGTCGTGTGGCCCTAAAGTTGGAAATGTTCCCATATCACGCGACGACCTCTGGTGTTATTCTCCACATCTTGGAGATGGATTCTTGCAGTTCATGTAGGTATCCTTCAAATATGGCCCCGTTCACCTTTTTTCTCCTAGCCTCTAGCCTGACTCTAAGCAGTAGATATCTCTCTACCTAATTTGGTTTGGGTCTAGTACAAAAAACTACATACCTTGGCTCTTTCCATCCCATGAAGGCTATTAATGTGATCAACCATGAGTAGTGAAACTATGTTCCTAGATACTGCGCATCCTTCCAGTCATCCAAGAATAATTTCAAGAGGTATGGTGCCCATCTCACTGTGGTGCCTTCTGCACATTGAACTACAACTGCAACAACTCCAGCTGGGACTTCCTCCCTGTGACATTTTCTTAGCATCTTACAGGCTAAGATTTTCGCTCCCAGTTGTGTTTCGACATCGTTGATCCTCTTGATGATGATCCCTCTTGTCCCTCTATCGGTACCATACTTCTTCTTCATCTCTTCGACTAGTGTTTTCTCCCTGGCTTTGTCATCCAGAAATTGTGTGGGATCCATACTTCGAATTGGTAACCCTGTTATCTTCGCGACAAGTTCAACGTCTATTGAGACGATCTTAGCCAACCATATGTCCCCGCCATGCATAAATGCTGCCAACTGTTTGATGCATGCGGTTGCGTGTTGACCTCTGCCAAAATGTGGTAGGTCCAGCAGACCTAAAATTCTTGTTTCCTCTAACTCGGTTGCCCATTGGAGTGGTTGATCGACCAGTTCCCCAACCTTATTTATGCCTGTAGTTTGTAAGAATACCCTCTTTGCAAGTTCTGGGAACTTGTCTTTGTCTCCTACATCGTGGTCAGAGTATTTGAGCTTCCCTATATAGCCCAATGGGTCTGGTCCTACCTATACCCCCTCTGGTATCCGCGGTAGAACAATTTATGCTGCTAGTTTTTTGCGAGGTGACCTGGGTATCTGTATCTTGTCTTTCTTCACCAATGGTGGTTGGATCAAAGTTCCAACGACTTCCGATTGTTCCTTTGTATACCATTTCGACCAATTTGAGGCATCTTCAACCGTCCCTTGTGCTGGGTGGTCTGATATGGTCGTCTACAACTCATATGGCTCAACTGATGACTCCCAAATCAACGTTGTTCCATTAACTCTCGAAGCTACTTCAACATTCTCTGGTTGCACCTCCTTTAGGGTTTATGTTTCCTAGTTTTGTGGCTCCTTTATTCTTGCTGGTATATCCATATGCATGCCCTTCGGTGTTGGTTGTTGGATTTCTTCCAGTGTGGGTGTAGGGTTCATTGGTGCTATGTCTGGGGATGGAATTTCATCAATATCAATGATCTCCAGTGGTTGTTGTTCACCTTCTTTCGCCTGTCCTCGTGACCTGGTCTGAACTCTGGTTTTTCGGGCGGTCTGGCTTGCTTATGCTTGCTTGGGCAGTGCCATGGCAGTGAATGTCAAATGTCTACTGGATTCAAACGGTCTCTGTGATCTCTATGAAGTCACATTGTGCTCTTTAGCCTCTGTCATTCTCTGTCTTTTCTCTTTTCGTGAATAGACTATTGACTCTCGCGTCTGTGTGTTGTATGGATTTCCCATGGATCTTGTCGAGGACGCTTCCTTGATTATGGGTTTAATGCACCTTAATTACCGGTTCAATACATCTTCGATGGTTTCGTACTTTCCATTACTCCTTCTTTTCTGACTCCAGTTGGCGCGATTAATGTGATGTCCTATCAATCCTTTCCAACCTTCAATTCCGCCTAACACTATCTTATCGTATTGCTTTTGTTGACTTTCCTTTTCCCACTTGTTTCCATTTGTATGTGACCATTGTCCTTCTCCTGGCCTAAGTGTGCGTGCCCTTTCTATATCCAACGCATTGTTCTCCTTTTGGTTCTCTTTCGATATACTTTTTTTTTTTACTGCGCAGTGGCTGGTCGACTGTCCTTGTAGAGCTTCAATCATCTCCCATTAATCATCCCTCCGAGTTCTGTGCATGATAAGTCTCTTAACTGTACACCTCCTCCATATGTGACAGATTTTACCTCGTACGGTCGTAGCCAGTGCATTCTTAGCTTTCCTGGATGTTGAAATGATTTGATGTCATAAATCAATACTAGATCTCCTTCCTTGAAAGTTTTCTTCTTTATGTGTCGATCATGCCAAGCTTTGTCCCTTTCTTTCTGAACTTGTTGGTGGAATCCTACTAAGATACGGTCTTCCTCCATGGTCATTAACTGATTTAGTCACTCATGTACTGCGCCTCGTTCTATCATTTGTGTGATGGCTGCTATGCACAAGCTTGGTACTAAAAATTCTAATGGCACTACTGCTTCTTGGCCATAGACCAGTTTAAATGGTGTGTGCCCTGTCAAATTTTTGCACGTAGTCCTGTATGCCCATAATACTGTTGGTACTTTGAGGTCCCAGTTGTCCCTGTTGATGTTACAGATATTTGTCAGCGCGTTCTCCAGAATTTTGTTGAATGCTTCCACTGTGCCATTCTCCTGTGGGTGATATGGTGTGCTCTTTTGGTGATGGAATTCAAACTCTTCAGTCATTGCGCTGATGGTGTTGTTTATGAAGTGTGTGACTTGGTCGCTCATCAAAATTCTTGGATACCCAAATCGAGTAATGACTTGTTCAAATAAAAATTACGTTGTTGTTTCTACGCTGCAATCCTTCACTGGTGTAGCCTCTGCCCATCTCGTTAGGTACTCCTTCGCGGTGATAATGTACCTATCTCCTGTTATTTTTGTTGGTGGGTTAATTGGTCCCACAAATTCTATTTCCCACTTATTGAATGCCTATAATGTTACTTGTGGTCGTAATGGCATCTCGTCTCTTCTGTTGGGTTTGCATACCCTTTGAAAGACATCGCATCTTTGACAATACTCCTTCGAATCTCGGTGAATCGTTGACCACCATAATCCTGCGCGAAATACCTTTTGCGCGGTAGCTTTGCCTGCATAATGCCCTCCTGCTATTCCTTCATGGGATTCTGCTAAAACTCTTGGTCTTTCATGTTCTAACACATATCTTCGCAAGATGTTATCTGCACCCATTTTGTATAAGTGTCCCACAATCAATTGATAGTCGGCAACATGGACTACCAGGTTTTTCTTCTGCGTGGTGCTATATTCTTGCGGCGCAGTACCTGTGCTCAAGTACTGAATGATATCTATGAATTATTCATCAACAATCTGTACTGAGAATAACTGTGCATCTGGAAAGTTGTCCTCTAAATTCGTAGGTTATTCTGCATTAGTGACTCTTGATAG
Organism: Picea engelmannii; assembly: GCA_009831015.1. Lineage (NCBI taxonomy): Eukaryota > Viridiplantae > Streptophyta > Pinopsida > Pinales > Pinaceae > Picea > Picea engelmannii. Next base: position 708,397 of record ML782746.1, on the reverse strand, counting down.
GTGGTCAGGTCCTGCATTTAATTTTCCTGGCTTGACTATTACTTTAAATTCAAACTCTTGGAATAATAGTAACCATCGACAGATTCTCCCCCCCAACACTAGCTTGTTGACTAGGTATTTCAGGGCTGAGTGATCGGTGAACATCTTAAAATGTTTTCCCAGTAAGTAATGTTTGGATTTTTGCAGTGCATAGACCATAGCTAGGCCTTCTCTTTCTATCATGTTATAGTTATGTTCTGAGTCAAATATCTTTCTTCTTGCAAATGCTATTGGGTGATCCAAGTCTCCCGCTCCTGGCTACGCCAAGACAACTCCAAGTGCTATGGATGATGCATATACATCCACATGGAATGTCTTTTCCCAGTCCGAAAATACTAATATCAGTGCGATAACCATCTTTTCCTTCAGAGTGTCCAGACCGTGTTGACACTCGTCATTCCACTGGAACTTTGTGTCCTTTCTTAACAACTTTTCCATTGGTGTAGTAATATGCGCATATCCTTTGATAAATTTCATGTAGTATCCCATATGTCCCAATGTCACTCTTAGCTGACGAACTATTTTTGGTGGTTGTAAGTTAAGAATTACTGCAATATTTGTAGGATCTACCAATAAACCCTGTTTACATACTATATGGCCCAATAGTATCCCAAACGGTGTTCTGAATATGCATTTCTTTATGTTCAGTGATATCTGACACTGTTTGCATCTTTCTAACATTAGCCGTAAGACTTCTACATGGTATTTCAACAAACTGTAAACTGTCCAATCGTCTAGGTATACTTCTACGAACTGATGGATAAATTCCTTAAACACAAACAATGACTACTCTAGAAAATATTGTTGGTGCATTCTTCAGTCCAAATGACATGACTGTGAATTGGTAAGATCCCCATTCTATTGCAAATGTGGTCTTGTATGTATTTTCTTGTGCTATCTTGATCTGATGGTAGCCTGAGAATCCATCAATGAACGAATAAGCTTCATGTCCTCCTACATTCTCTAATACTTCATCTGTGAAAGGTGTAGGGGATGGGTCATGTAGGCATGCATAGTTCAACTTCCTCAAGTCGATACATATCCTGATTCCTCCTTGTTTCTTGTCCTGAACTACCATTGGGATTATCCATTCTGATTCTTCAACTAGTTCTATGATGTCGACTTCAAGCATCCTGTTGATCTCATCTTTGACTTGTTTCTTATATATTCGGTTCAATCTATACGGTCATTGTCTGATCGGTCTCGCTTTCCGGTTTGAGTGGTATCTTCATTTCTCCTAGATCTCCAGCTATGTCCTTCATCTCTGTAAATGTTGTGGGAAATAGGTCATTGTACTCACACAGTAACTATGTTATGCTTTCCACTGTTTGCTCATCCCAGTAGTCTCCAATGCTTTCCATTTTGGGCTGCTCAACTGTCCCAATATTGAATTTCTTTACTTTGATCGACATGGCAATAAATTTTGATTCTATAGGTAGACCTTCCACTTATCTTTCTCCTTCTACTTCTTCAATCTGAATATCGTGTGGATTGTCTTCATCCGGTGCTTCTTCTTGTACGTGGTAACAAGACAACATTTCCTTGACTGTCTGTTTGTTTCGTTGTTGTTCTTTTGTGATCATTTCACTTTTGGATCTTCGATGAATATAACTCCTCTTATATGTTTCAGCATGACATCTATGTTGGGGTTCTCATGCTCAAATGAGAAAGTGACTGTAAAATTCTGTTGCAATGTCATCCAGGTCGCAGTTCCCTTGCGCAATTCCTGGTCTGTATACCAGTTCGCTGGTATGTCATCTAGGGTGTGTATGAAATAATGAGGCCATTCTTCTAGGGGTGTCAATTTCCACAGTGTTCTACACTTCTCCAAGTGTTCTGTTGGTGCCCCTTGTCCATCATACCTTTGTTGTTCACTGTTTTTCTATTCTGCGCCAAACCTTATGCGCAGTAATTGTTTACATTGGTACCAGTCTATGATTGTCTCTTTGTGCGGGCCCGACCATCTTGCGGGTGTGGCCTTGAGTGCCAGATCAAGTGATAACAGTATTTGGTTCTCTAACACTGCATATTTGTACTGTGTCAAGAATGTTTCCAAATAATTTATTCCATGGAAACTGGGTGGTTCCCTAATTTCTGTGCCGACCCATCTTACTGCACGGTCTATTCGTGCACATATTCTCGTGGAAACTTCGTGTAGCCTTTGTTGTCAGTTCTCTAAACCGGGGTTTGATTCTGTTACACATGAATTAATGCTCTGCTAACTGAGTATCCCATCTACAGTTGGGTTTACGTAATCCTCATCGCGTGTAGTTGTTCTGTACAACTAGCCTGTTTCCTCTAAGTCTAGGCAAGTAGGTTCTACAAACCTCTCCCCTTCTCATGGGTCTAATGGCGCAATGACCCTGTATTCTCCTGACTCAAATGTCATTTTTCTAGTCTTCAAGTTGATTATGGCCTGGTTTTCAAACTCCCAATCCATACCAAGCAACACTGGGTATGGTGTTGTGCCATCCACTATTTCAATGACCTCAAAATCTACTTTAGTGCGCACTCCATCAAGGTCTATTGTTACTCCTTTCAATATTCCGATTGGAAGGACTCGATGTTGGTTTTCCAGTTTCAATTGAACAGGTGAATATCCAATTGTGGGCTCTCCCATGCATTTCCATGTCTTCTTTGGTAGTACATTGACTTCAGATCCCAGATCCAGTATGATCTCTCCCATGTTCAAATCTCCGATGTTGGCATTTACTGGTTCTTCTCCTTGTATGTAGGTGATTGAAAGTTTTTGGTTCTAGTTTTTCTTCTGTCTCCATACTAAATTTTCCTAATATGTTGTGAAATATTTTCACAGATCATGGATCATTTAATACTTTTACACAGGATTGCAAAAATCCTTTGATTGTACTTACTTGTCCCATGGGTTGCATTTCTTTGGTATGATCCAATAATGGAGGCATATCGTACTCTCGTGCTTCCTTGTGTTGTTGCGCAGTTGAAGTCGACGCTATGTCTTCCTTATGAAATTCTTGTCTGGCTTCTGTAAATATTGCCTTCTCGTTCTGCACGTCGAACTGTCTCCTTGGTTCGACGTTCTTCTTTACCCATTGGTTTTATGTTGGTGCTTGTCGAATAGTGTCATCCCCTATTTTAGCTCCTCCACGAATAAATATATTGATGTTCCATCCTTCATCCCTTGCTTCGGTGGAAATCCACTAAACATTCTGGTTGTTCTCGTTCCTCTTTTCCTAGATCTTTACTAGTAGTGTCAAATATTCCTCTGTATCATAGTCCGATGCGTGAAAGTACATACAAGTGGTTGGTGGAAGTGGACATTCCCTTGTGTACGTAATGTCCCGATTGTTGACAATTGTGACATACCACTGGTCCTCTACCTCATCCGAAACCTCCTCAGGCTCATCCTCCTCCTTTGTAGCCTGCTTGATCTTGTCTCAGTGCATTATACTGAGGCACCTGATTATACTGCTTAGTATTGTACTGAGGTTGTGCTTTGTTGTACTGCGGTTGCGCGTTATTGTATGGTTGATGCACAGTATTATACTGTTGTTGCGCAGTGTTGTATGGAGTCGGGACTTGATTAAACTATGGTGTGGCTTACCCATTCATCATTTATGCCTGCACTCTATATGCATCTGATGTCCTTTCTCGCATCAACTACATAGTTCTACAATATTTGTCATCGTGGCCCACTGACTTGCAAAAGGTGCAATATGATCTCTTCGAGACTGTCTGGTATTTTTGCATCATCGTGCAGTGATAAGGGTCTTGACCCATTTTTTTGCAGATTTCGCACCAAATTCCTTCTATTGGTAGCAGATTTGGAATTCCTGCTGCCATATACTGCGCAAATGTTGGGCTTTCATTCTTGTGGTGTCCTTCCATCCTTCATGTGGTACAGCAAACGACTTCTCATTTATCCTTGTTCTTTTTCTAGTTCAACTGAAATGTTAAGTTCTTCAAGTCCTCCTTTAGTTCTTCGATAGCTGGGTCTGTCTATTGATATCAATTTTCTTCCAGCTGTAAGGTTGCCTGCAGAGCTTCTACCTGCGTTTGGAACTTCTATTGTCGCAAAGGGTATTTTAAGTGTGGTAATAGTGAATTGAAAAATAAGTGTCTATGCTGCATCTCGGTCATGAGATACTTTAACTTTCCCTTCAGTTGCTTGAATCTCTGATTAATCTCCCATACAGACTCTCCTGGTTTCTGTCTTATTTCAATCATCTCATTCATGTACTGATCCTCTGAGCTTGGCTTCTGGAACTCATTTAACAATAACTTATTAATGTCTTTCAGTGTCCTTTTCGTCCCAGGGGCACTGTTTGCGTCTAAACTCATGTACCAGTCTAGTGTGTGGTCTCTTAGCGTAATAGCTAGATACACAAGTTTGGTATCTTCATCAGTGATCTATTTTGCTTCCTATATCTTTGCACAAATGAACAAATTTTTCTCAGGGTCTTCTGTTGCTTCTCCTCGAAATTCGGTTAACTTGATGGTGGGATCATGTCCTACCATTTTGAATGTTGAACTACTACCCCCGCGTGGTGTAGATACTTGACTAGTGCTGCATGAACTAGCTCCTCCAGTTGTTGTTCCTTTTGTAGATGTACTTCCTGTTCTCTAACTCCTTTTGAACTTTGTTTGTCTAAACGACGATGTTCTCTTTGGTGTATTAGTCACACATGGTTTTATGGGTTCCACTCTAAAATTAATATGGATAGGATTTCTTCCTTCTCTTCATGTTCTTGGAACTCTTGTATTCCTTTCATATGTTGCGTGCATGATTTCCTCAATCTGCTCCATAGCCCGAAGATCCTCTACCTCTTCCTCATCACTCACCAAGCCTTCCCTCGTGGCTACAACTCTCTTCTTGGTATTCACTTTGTATTGGTAGGGTACTCCGCTATGCATCTTTCCATTTGTCGCCATGATATTTTGGATCTGGTCATCATTCATCATGATTGGGTCCAAGGGTTCCTCCTTATTTCCCTTATCCTTTCCTCCTTCCATTTCTCCTCTTTCTGTCAGTGCTTCCCCCCTTCCCCCATGCATGCAGGGAAGTTTAGTTGTATGATTCCATTGTCATTACACCTTTGTTATATAGCAATATCTTAATCGAAGTATAGAGTGATCGAATGTACGTTTCTTGAGGTCCCTGTAGAAACTCTTGCTACGCTGCGCTGTACGAATTCACTGTGTCTACTGCAAACTCTGTTATAAAACCTACTACAATACTATCAAGCCAAAAGTCTACTGCGTGGCTGAATTTTTTGGTCACCCGCTGAAGTTGCCCGATATGTTCTGGGTTCCACTCTAGCTATCGAATCCGATTCATTTCGATCCTTCAACCTTAGTATCCACTCCTGCAATAAGTGTGGAAAATCGCAGAAAAAGACTTCGTGCAAATCAGTAAACACGTATCTCTCCAGATATTTACGGGGTGTTACTCGAGGGTTTCTATTGTATTTCTGTGCAAAATCTATCTCTTTTGTTCTCAACTAGCTTTCGATCTCTGCTTTTGTGGGATTCCACAGTCTCAACATCCCCTTCTATTGGCTCATTGATTTATTCTTTTCTTCGCTCTTTTCTTGGTCACCTTATCTCATCTACTCAACCCTCTCATGTTCCTACCAATGACAACAGAACCATGGTTGACTTCGCTTCTATATTCTCTAATTTTATTGGCCATGGTTCATGTATGTCGGGTTTCCAACAAAGACTCTAAAACTATCAACCCTTCTGGTAAACCAGAAGGAAACACATCACACAGAATGCACTACGCAGTCTCACCCGAGATAACTTTAATGGGTGGTTGTAAGAATCATGTGTTTACAACCTAAGATTGAGTGTGAGATAAGGGAGCTGAATATTGAACCATTGTTATAACTCTAACTGCAATATACTGTCATTTGTGAATACGAAGGAAATATAACAACTTATTCATTAAGCATAACAATAGCTATTGAAAAGATGATAAATATAAACATACATTCATCACACACCACATATGTTACCATGCTTCACCCCCTCCTGGGCTACGTCCACAAAGATTTATCTCTTGGCTCTTTTATTATGGTATTTCTGCATCTACAACTTCGCATGCTTTACAATCCTCCACAGTCGGGTAAGATCTATATGAGGTGGACTAGATCGCACCAGGCTCCCCAGCCTGCGATCTAAACCTCAAGATCTACCTTCCTACGTACTTTCTAGCTCAACAACTTATAAAATAGATCATACAACAAAAACCCTTACATATCGCATCAACTCATGTGTAACTACTATAGCAACAATAATCCGAACAATACAAAAACCAACAACAACAACAACCTGAACCAACCCCTATATAGTACCTCAGTATCTATATTTATACATTTCTGGCTCTTCAACCATTACCATACCTTACCAAAACCCTAACCCTACCATCGTTAGGTCTTCCTCCCATGTGTGTGTTTTGTTCTTCCTTCCAGTTGTTGCCTTCCTTGCATGTGTGTGTGTTGTGCTTCCTTCCAGCTGTCGCTTTCCTCATGCATGCTTTCTTTCCCTAAAAATGCCTTGATTTTCTGCTTTGGCCTACCTCCAACATCAGACAAGAATTCTCAGATCCCTATAACTACAACTTGGCACCTTGGGAAAAAATTCCAAACAATTCTCTCACTTGGAGAGAAATCTCATGGTCTCGACAACCCGCTTCTTCAATAACTTGTTGGGTATGTGTTATATTCTTTGCACGAGTAGTAGGGACTGCGTTGCGTTGGGTGCACGGGGAGGTTAGAGGGAGGGCCACAAGGTCCCCCCTTGGGGGTTGCAGGGGGGCAACGCCCCCAAAATTTTTTTATGCCTCACAAAATGTGTCACATATTTAGGTGGTTTTTTGGCATATGGTTTTTTGCCGATGGTTTTCTATTTCCGGTTAAGGAATTAGGGTTGTTGACTAATCCAGGTCATTGGGTTAGGGTTTTGGATGCCACTGGCTCCTATATGTATATTGTATTGTAAACAATGTATCATGATGAATTAATAAATAATATGTTGGTTTTCCCAGTTTGGGTTTCTAGGGGAAAAAAATCTGTGTAATGTTTGTATTTTCCATTGCATATTTTCTGTTCTTTTACTAAAAATTTGTTTGCAGTAAATATTGTACAAGGTTAAAATCTACATAACTCACATGCATGAAAACCAACCTCTTTAGCCTAATTCTTATGTTACTGGTTTCCCACAACTCCAAGGCTTTCCATTAAGCAGGTACAGGTGATGGAAGTAGTAGAGTATGTTATAACTTACATAAATACTGAGAGGGGGGGGGTGAATCAATAATTTAGTAGATTTCTCAAATTTCTTTCCTTTCAACAATTTAAAGTGATTTAGAAGTGCTTACTAAATCATCAATATATGAAACAACAAAAAAACACAACACATTACACCATGATTTTTATGTGGAAAGCCAATGTGGGAGAGAACCACAAAACTTCTTTCTTTATTTTCTTCTGCAAGAACCAACTTACAATTTACAATTTTTCAGCTTGAGATGCACCCACCTGTCACAAATAAGGACACCAATCCTCTCAGGCACCAACCTATCACCAATAACGAGGAAAACAATCATCTGAAGCACCAACTTGTTACAGATAATGAGGACACCAATCCTCAGTGAGCTTCAACTCACCCTGCCACCCTGAATTCAGTAAATTTGTTTGATAGAATTGGACCTTTCTGTTCAATTCAAGAACAACTAATATGCCTCCAGTTCAGTTTCATTGAACAATTACATGTCCTTTTTTTTTGTTATCATCCACTTGAAACTCAAACAAATTTCTCCTCTATTTATAATGTTTTTGCTTAATTTCGTCTGCCCGTACGTTGACGCATAAAAATTAAAGTGTGGACATAACTTGACGAGATCAAATTCATGTTGGTTACACTTCTGTCTAAATAAAGTATGTGGATCCATAACAATTATATTGTGGACAAATATTGACCATATCATGGTCCTGTTAGTTACTCTTCTTTCTAAATAAAGTATGTGGATGCATGTCGATTATATTGTGGAAAAATAATGACCAGATCAAGGTCCAGTTACAGTTGGACATTCTTCGAGTAAATAAAATGGACCAAATCTTCCTACCAGCTCATCTCCAGTAGCATCTCCACAAAAATGACGCAAAAATTTACATGAAGCACCTACTATGCAAATAGAATAAGAGCCCAAGACTTCAAGTCACAAGTCTTCATCCTCTCCCACTTGCCTTGTAGTGTGCTCACCTAGTCGCCCCACCAAACTGTTAGCACTCCTTGGTGACTCGCTCACTTGACTACCAAAACTTCTGGTCGTCGCATTCCACTATGTCGCTTGTCACACAGACTTCATTTCGTCATACTCTACTGTGCCATTCGTCACACTGACTCAAGGATCCCACATATTTTCTTCTGCTCAAATTCCACACAATTCCTTGTAGTCCATTCCGTCGAATTGGCCCGTCACATCACACTCTAGTACACCATTCATCGCATTTGCTCAAAACATCCTGCAAATTTTCTTCTTGCACCATTGATCCTATCATCCTTCAATCCTCCCTCGCACTTGTTATTGCGCTATAACTAAGCATGTCCATGACCACTTTGACATAAATGAAAACATATGTGCAACAAACTCTCCCTTTGTCATTGATGGAAACCAAAAGAGTCTTCATATATGTTCTTAAAGGTTACTACCAAAGTAATGACCTTTATGTTGAGCTACTCCCTTTCAACATGCACATCTGCAAGATTCTCCCCCTTTCCATGTGTGCAATTTCCAAAACGATATGCTAAACTGCTCCCCTTTCAATGTGCACAAAACAATATTCTAAACTGCCTCCCCTTTAAATGTGTGCAAAAGTATATTCTAAACTCCCCCCCTTTCAGTTTTGTTACTCTCCCACTTTGACAAAAATGACAAAGATAGCCTTTCAATATTCTCTCTTTCAAGTCTCTTTACACACACAGAACCATCTGTAAACAGAACACCATCGAGATCCATTGAAGAATTCAATCTGTGTGCATCTCCACAAAAGAAAACTTTTCCCTGATACAACAAAAAGTGGGGCACTTTTCGAAGTAGTGAACTGTGTTATTTACTGAAGAAAGGAAGACGAGATCACCGCCAACTTATGTCTGAGATAATCAAAGGGTTATCTAGGTAATGGCTTGGTAAATATATTTGCATTCTACTCTTTGGAGGGAACATACTTTAATTTTAAAACCTAATCCCCAACCTATTCTCCAAGAAAATGATATTTGATTGGTATATGCTTAGTCTTAAGGTGTTGAACATGATTTTTAGAGAGATTAATAGCATTGGTATTTTCAAAAATGATAGAGATAGGTTGAGCACAGGGAACTTGAATATCTTTGAGATTGGTTTTAATCCACAACACTTGAGTACAACAAGATTTTGCGGCTATTATATGCTCGGCTTTAACTGTCGAGAGAGAAATGGAAGTTTGTTTCTTTCTCAACCATGACACTAGACAACTACCAAGGAAGAATGTGCCTCGAATAGTACTTTTTCTATCATCAATACTTCCATCCCAGTATGCATCTGTATAAGCTCTGAGAACAATGTTTGCATATTTTGGATACCACAAGCCATAATAAATAGTCTCCTGCAAATATCTAAATATTCTTTTAACTGCGAGAACATGAGTTTCCTTAGGATTTACTTGAAACATGATTACCAAACCTATTGCTTGTATGATGTTAGGCCTTGAAACTATGAGTTAGAGTAGACTTCCTATCATATACCTATACATGGTTTGATCTATTTCAGGAGCATCATCATCCTTGCTGAGTTTGCAACTAGTAGTCATGGGAGTGCTTACTGGTGCGTAGTTTTCTATGTCAAACTTCTTCAATATTTCCTTGAGATATTTACTTTGAGAAAATAAAAATCCCTTCTTCTGATTGATGAATCTGTAAGCCAAGAAAGAAGGAGAGTTATCCTAGCATGGACATATCAAACTTTTTTTGCATTGCAGCTACAAACTTCTTTCTCATTAATTAAATTTTACTGCCAAAAATAATATCGTCAACATACACTAAAATAATCAACAAGTCATTACCTTCAACCTTGGTGTATAAGTTGTTATCAATTGTTCCCTTTTTAAAACCTTGTTGGTGCAAGTACTTGTCAACTCTATAATACCAAGCTCTTGGATCCTGTTTCATCCCATACAAAACTTTCTTTAATCGACACAAATAATCCCTTTTGTCAGTTATGAAAAAACATTTTGGTTGTTCCACATAAACTTCATCCTCAAGGTTACCATTCAAAAAGGTTGATTTGACATCCATCTGGTAGACTTTGAATTTTTTGTAGCTAGAAAAAGCCAAAAACATCATGATAGCTTCAACTCTTGCAACATGGGAAAATGTTTTTTCAAATTCCACTCCTTCTACTTGATCATCCCCTTTGCATACTAGTCTGGCCTTGTGTTTGACTATTTTTCCATCTTCATTCAACTTGTTTTTGTATACCCATTTAGTTCCAATTATATTCTTGTTCTTGGGGCTTGGAACAAGATCCTGAGTTTCGTTTTTTCTCTATTTGATCTAGTTTTTAATTCATGGCTTTGATCTAATGATCATCTTGACTTGATTGCACAAATTTTAGGGTTTCACTCATGGATAGGAGTGCAAAATTTGCAGAGTTGGATGTATCTACAAGTTTTCTTCTGGTTTGTACACCTTCTTCCTTGTTTCCAAGAATCTAACTTTCTAGATGATGTTTTTGAACATACCTTGATGGGGTCTTTAGTTGGGGTGTTTCCATTCTCTCTTCTTCCTCGAAATCCTCTTGTTCTTGATATTCCTTCATTCCATCATCTTGTAGATCATATATGATTGGTTCTAATAGGAATCATTGTGGTGTTGTTGTCTCACTCGATGAAGTGGTCCCTCATCTACTTTTACATCTATGCTCTCAATTATTTTATGGAGTCTTTTGTTGTAGCACTTGTATCCCTTACTTTTGGAGGAGTATCATAACAAGATGCCTTCATCATATCTAGAATCAAACTTACCCAAGTTGTCTTCATTTCGTTTAAAGTAGCATTTGCTTCCAAAATATTTGAAGTGCTTTATTGATGTCGGTCTACCATGCCATAGCTCATAAGGGGTTTTATCACTATTTACTCTTATATGCACTTTATTGAGAATGTTAATAGTATTTTTAACAACTTATCCCCAAAATGTTTTGGGTACTTCTGATTCATCAAGCATATCCCTCGACATATGTTGAACTGTTATGTTCATCCTTTCTACTACTCCATTCTGTTAAGGGGGTTTGGAAATAGAAAATTGTCTCTTGATCCCATGATTTTCACAATAATTGTTGAATTCACTAGATGTGAATTATCCTCCTCTATCTTATATTAGGAACTTTATTTTTAAATCCATTTCATTTTCCACATGTGCTTTGAAGATCTTAATTTTTTCAAAAGCTTCATATTTATGCTTCAACAATCCAACCCAAGTCATTCTGGTATAGTCATCAATTAAAAAAATGAAATATATTTCACCTCGAGGTGATTATGTTCCACAAAGATCTGTATAATTCATCTCAATATGTCTAGTGGTGGAGTGTTCTCTTGCCTTGAATTGAACTCTTAATTACTTTCCAAACTGACATGACTTACAGACTGTATTCTTAGGTTTGGAAATTTTGGGCATGTCTCTCACAACATTCTTTCTTCCTAGCTTAACAAGTTGATTAAAGCTAATATGGCCTAGTCTTTTGTGCCAAATCCATCTCTCATCAGTTTTACCAATGCAACATTTTTCTTTGCCTTCTAGAACATACACATTCCCTAATGTTCTGACTACTTTTACAACAATCTTCCCTGTATTCACATCTATAACTTTACAACCTTTTCAATGAAAGAGAACATTATGCCCTTGGTCACACATTTGACTTACACTTAACAAGTTATGTTTTAGACCATCTACATACAACACATTTTGTGCTTTGGTCTTTCCCTTCTTATCTTCATCTAGTACAACTATTCCTTTTCCTCTAATTCTAGCTGGAGCAATGTTTCCAAAAGTAACATTACCACCTTTTTCTTCAGATAGGAACTCAAAATTACTCATGTCTCCTGTCATGTGTTTGGAGCAACCACTGTCAATATACCCTTGATTTTCTTAATTTTTGGATATAGAGCCAATCCACAATTTTCTTGGTTTTTAATTTTCTTTCTCCAAACCTTAGTAAAATATTCTTGTGTGTATTGCTTATAAATAGGTAGCATCTTGCTTCTGCATTCACTTTCCTTGTGTCCAAAATTATTTCATATGTGGCATTCAAGGTCATTTAGTAGAGGGGAGATTACATTTTGATACATATCCATTTGACATTTATTGAGTCTCTTTTCTATATTTATTTTATGTCTAAAAGTCCTGCAACTCACAGCCTTATGACCAAAGTTTCCACAAGAGAAACAATATCTGTAGAAAAAATTTGGATGCATTGGAATGAAAAAATTACTTGTAGGAATCGTTCTTTGTCTACCAGCTTGAGAAGATTCAGGCACTTGTTGCTTCCTTGCATCATATTTGTTTCCATAGTTGGACTGATCCAATTCTGACTACTTCTTCTTATCATATTTTAACTTGTTAGGCTGACCCTTGAGATCATTTGCGTAACTTGTAGGTTTCTCACTAGTTGACATGTTGGTGCTTGATTTACCTTTGACAATTTTCAGACTTTCCTTATAACATAGCTCAGTTTTGTCATCTAGTGATATCTGATCGTTGAGAATTTTATCCAAAGCTTCCGATCCTTTTTTGAATTTCATTTGAGTCTTGGATTTCTCTAGATCCTTTCTTAAGGAAGCTATTTCTTCTTCTAGTTTGTCACAAATGTTCTCTTTTTCTTTTATCTGATTCATCAATATTTCTTCCCTTCTTGTGGCATCTTCTAGATGGATTTTTAAGATTATTATATCTTCATTCATATCATTGTCTTGTTCTTTATAAAACTATAAATTTTATTTTCTTAGTCTATTCTTTTTCTTGAGTCGAGATATTTCCTCAAGAGAACTAATGAGTTCTCCCTCCATGTATACAACAGTTTCACATTATTATGTGTCTATTTTTTCTTGATCAGATTTGTGTTGCTCCAAAGCCATGATAAGTTTTTCATATTTGAGTTATATCCTCTTTTGAATAAAAAATGTTCCTTTTAAAAGACTTTTTTCTTTTTAAACTCCTTAGGTTTATCCTTGCCTTTTCTTTCTTTTTCATTAGTGTTGTTTTCTTTGAAAGGACATTTAGATGCAAAATGACCAAATTTACCACAATGAAAGCATTTGAATGGTAACATACCTTTATGTTTTCCAGAGCCCCTCTTCAATTTCCTTACAAAGTTAGCTTCTTCTTCACCTAAGAAGTGTTCTGATGAATCATGATCTTAAGATGTTGATGATTTGACTAATCCTTGGAGACCACATCCTTTAGATCTGGTTGTTCTTTCCTAATCCTCGTCTCACAAACTGTTAGAATTCCATGGAGTTTGTCCATAGTTAGTTTATCTAGTTCATGCATCTCTTCTATAGCATAAACCTTTGTATCAAGTCTTGAGGGAAAAAATCTTAGTACCTTCTGAACTACTATAGATTCTTCAATATTCTCACCTAGCCCTGTTATAATGTTTACAATCTCATATACTCTAAGAAATAAACCTACAATATTTTCATCTTCATTCATTCCTAGGCTTTCAAATTGCATTATGTAAGCTTGAAGTTTGGCCAACTTTACTTTCTCGTCTCCTTCATAACTATTTACCAGTTCGACCCATATCTCTTTTTCATATTCCAATTGCATTGCTTTGACAAATTATGTTTTTTCAAGTCCTCCTTTGATGGAATTCATAGCTCTTGCATTATCGTAGTAATTTTTCTTACCAGCTTCATCATTTGGAAGAGTAGTTGGGATTTTATAACCATCCACCACAATTTCCCAGATTTCCATACCTAGAGACATCAAGTAGGTCTTCATTCTTATTTTTCAAAATGAAAAATGTGTTCCATTGAACATAGGAGGTCTGGTTGAAGAAGAAAATGAATATTGAATTTCCATACTTTCTATGTGATGTAATACCCCTAGGATGAACCCCAACTGTAAATGTAAATGCAACTGTACTTAGGTGGGTGAGTCGGGATGCAGAAAGAACAAATATGTATGTGATGCAAATATAAATGTATTCACATTCAAATATTAATGAAAAAAAACATCATTGCGTCCAGACCAACCATGTAAAAGAGTATGGGGGACTGAAATCCACTAATTAGGGAAAGGGGGGATAAAAGTTAAGGTTAATGGGCTAAGCGAGGGACATTGAGCCAAAAAGGAATATTATACTAATATTCTAGAAAATATAAAGTATGGACAATTATTTTTATCCTAAGTTCTAAGGATGGGGACAAGTGGGAAAAGTAGCTCTCAAACTAAAAAGTGTCAAGTTAGGCACATGCATACAAAGAGCTTGGACTTAGTGCATTTTTCCATTCATTCCATCATTCCTCCATTTCAGCACTCACAGATTTTCAGCTATCCACCATACCTCTCTATCATGAGCAACGTACCTGTACCTTACCCGAGCTAGTACTATACCTGTACCTATTCCTGTACTTGGTTAACTAAAGAGATGGATTAAAGAAATGAGTTTTCAGGCCCATGGGATACTGAAGAGACAGGTTGTCAGGCCTGTGAGAAATTATCTCTGGGTGAGAGAATTGCTAGGAATTTTTTTCCCAAAGGTGCCAAACTACAGGTACAAGGATCTAAGACTTCTTTTTCAGCTTGTTGTTGAAGCCTCATAAAGGAAATGGGGTAGCTGAAGGACTATTGAGCAAAGAAGGGGCACATTTATTGGGGTGGGACATGCATGTGGGGAATGAGGGACTACAGGTTGTCAGTGTGAGTTGGCACCTAAGAGAGAATTTTTCCTATTTTCTAAGCTACATCATCTTGGTTAAGAATTCATTTACCCGGGTGGAGTTTAGTCCCATATCAGGGGTGACCCACTGCTGAGAGTTCTGAGTAGCGTGGTCTAAGGCTGGGAGGAACGTGGAAGGTCTGCACGCAGTTGGTGGTCTTTCTATCAAAGATAAGTGTCAATTGTGTGTTAAATTACATGCTGCAACTTTATTTATGCATTTGTTCTTATGGGTTTTTCTTGTGTATGTTGCATGTGTATTTCCATTATTATTCTGTATAAAACTATGTATTTTCATAGTATTCATATGCTTTAAATTCTATATAATTCAAAATTCTTTCACATGGAATAGCCCAACACTGTGGTGGTTGGGCACACTACAATATGGTATCAGAGCTCCAATTTTCAACACTGAGCCTGGAAGGGCCGAGCAAGTTGAAATTGAAGCAAAATTTCACATAAAATTGAAGTTACAGTGTGTCCATGGGTGCCAGGAGGGCATTGAGAGAACACTTGGACTGTGTTCAAAAGATCAAGAGGTGTAGTGGTTCGATAAATCCAACAAATGAAAGAAAGAACAACAATCGTTGATTTGGGATGCAAGATTAGATATGGGCCGTTGTATCTATTCGAGAGAAGTCCAAACCTCGCACAATCATCGGATCAAGGTAAGAAGCACGGATGTTAAACCCCCAAGTCCTTCAGACTTTGTTGCTTCGATTGTTTTAAGTCATTTGTTGTGAAAGAGGAAAAATCCCTGAAGCTCTGAAGTCCCATAGTGAATCTATGACGTAGATCACATGGAGAAGTGTCAGCCATTGGATTGGCCAAGGACATATCTAGGTCGTCAGATCAAGCCCATACCAGGAGGAGAATAGTTGTGGAGAAGATCAGATCCCAACCATTGGATCTTCACATAGGTGATTGTGAGCCATAGATCTCACAACAATTCGTAGGTTCCACACTCCGGGAGAAATGAGTTCTTATGTTTCCAGGAGGAAAATCTCCTGAAGTCCCAAAATCTGGAGTAAATCTAGACCGTTGGTCGACAGGGACACATGTCAACAGATTTTAGAACCTTCGAAAGTTTGGCAATCCAAAGAACTATGGATAAAAGGTGTGCTGGCATGAAAAGTCATTAAGCTCGGAGTCAATCCAGGTTGTCCGTTGACGGGGACATGAGAAGTGTGGATCTTTATTCTTCGAGAGTCTATCTTTCAAAAACTAGGGAGGGACCATGCATTGGAGTTTAGAACTCTTGAAGCCCAGAGTTCCGGAGGGGATCCCAACTGTTGGTTGCATGATGAGCGAGAGCTATCGATCTCAAACTTGACGTTTGGTGGTTCAGAGGTATTGTGAGTTGGAGTCGCAGGAAATCCCAAAGCCTAGAGTCTCGGAGCTCCTTTTGACCGCAAATATCAGCAGTGAACGTGGACCATTGATTCTTGAACCCTTTGGGAGTTCGCCACTTTGACGTTCAGAGGAAGTGGAGTGTTGTGTTGTAAGATCCTCCGAAGCTTGAAGCTCTGGAGCGAGAGAGAACCGAAGTAGTTTTCCAATTCGACGTTAAGGTGAATTGGGGTGTTGTGTTGAGAAATCTTCTAAAGCCCGAAGATCCAAAGCATCGAATTAACGAAGCTCCGGAGAAGCACACATTCAGAGGTTTGCCATGTCGACATTTGGGGGGACTATTGTGTTTTGCTAGAAAATCTTTTGACGCCCTAAGCTCCGGAGTAACGAAGCTCGAGAGAAGTGCCCATTCGGGAGTTCACCAATTCAGAATTCAGGGGATTTGGAGTGTGTTGAGGGAGAAACCTCTGAAGCTCGAAGTTCTGGAGCGTCGGAGTCCCGAAGCTTCGGAGAAGTGCTCGTTCGGGAGTTTGCGAATTCAACATTTAGGGGATTTGGAGTGTGTTGAGGTTGAAGCCTCAAAAGCCTAAAGTTTTGGAGCATCAGAGTCCTAAATATTTGGATAAGTGCCACTTAGGTAAGAGCCTAGTTCTAGCCTGTGGTCACATGAGTCTTGGGCCGAAGTAAAGGGGCTAGTAACCGGAAAAAAAATAAGATAGAAAGGGGCTTAGAGAAGGATCCTACGGGTTTCTGATTTGTACAGACCTGCATTTGAGGGAAATAAAAGGGGCCTGTGAACCTTAAGAGAGAATCCATCACAGGTCTAAGAGCTAATTCAGCTCCCGAAGAAGATTACCTGTACAAGGAATGCCCTCACAAAATGGACATTTTTTGTTAAATAACCATAACTTTCTTCTCAAGACTCAGAGTTGAGCATGGAAGCAGGCGTTGGAAAGGCCTTAGACAGTAGAATATGTTCACCCATAAAATTGATCTCGATAGTCAATTTCTCAGGAAATTAGAAGAAATAATTATGATGCAATACTAAATTAGAATTGTTCATAATTTCATGCAATTGATAAATCAATTATCCTAACAAGTTTTGTTGGCTGCACATTTTGTAGAGTTAACAACATTTAGATCAGAATAGGATCAACATAGAGTTCAGGGGGATGGAAGATACGCAGGGGGATTACAATCAAGATGATGAGATCAGAGGGATGTATGTCAATATGGGTAATGAAGGTAGAAACTCAAATGGGCATGGAGAAGGAAAGGAAGAAAGAATAAACTTGGTAGATACCATTAAAAAATTGCAAAAGGATGTCCAAAGTTATAAAGATGATAATGAGAGGCTTATGAAAGCCAAGGAGAAACATGAAGAATTCAACATGAATTTAATGCAGATCTTGGGCAGAATAAAAAAGAAGATGGATGAGGAGAATGACTCAAGCAAATCATGAAGTCACATGTCTCATTATGAGAGGAGAAGAACAAGAAGTGTCACTAGAGATCACCATCACTCCCCAGGGAATTCCACTAGGAGATAACATAGTATTTCAAGTCCATCCCCTGTCAGGAATCATAAGAGGTGGTCTAGGGTGGATGAGCTACAAGAAGAAATGAACAAAATCAAGCCTCCTACATTTGATAGTGAGCACAAGAAGGATGAATATGTAGAGACATGGCTGCTAGGCACGAGGAAGTATTTTAAATTGCATAATTACTCTTCACATGCAGAAGGAAGAATTTCCAACGCAAGGGAAAGGCATCCATGTGGTGGGACCAATTTGTGTAGGTGCAACACATTAATGAGAAAAATGTTACTTGGAAGGAATTCAAGAAGTATTTAAAAATAAATACTTGACTAAGAGATACTATGACAAGAAAATGAAGGAGTTATTTGAAATCAAGCTTGGGAGTATGACCACAGATGGATATGAAAGAAGGTTTTTAGAACTGCTAAAGTATGTTTATTTCATCAAGGAAGAGTCAGTTAAGATTCAGAGGTATTTGAGTGGGATGCCATCATTCATCAGTGACAAGATACAATATGATGATCCCAAAACATTGGAGGAGACCATAAGGTGAGCTAAATGCCTTTATGATCAACATAAAGGAAGGATAACTTTCCAAAAAACTTGGGAAGACAAGAAGAAAAACAATATGGAATAAAGGAAGAAGGGGACTAAGCCACCATTCTTCAGAAATAATCCTCAGGGACAACCAGCTTCTAGATAAACCAAAATGATTGAGACAGAGGGGAACTACCAAGGAAACCAACTATTCAATGTTGGGGTTGTGGGGGAGATCATATGTATAGAGATTGTCCTCGCGGAGGTGAAAAAGTGAGGACTGTTCACAATGTACAACAAGATGATACACTAGAGGACATGGGAAAAAATGTAAGATCAACAACCAAACAATTGCTATTTTAATTTATTTAGGAGCTATTCATAGTTATGTAGATCCTAAGATGGTGGAAAAATTTCATTTGCCAAGAAGCAAGCATGGAAAATCTTGGTTGGTGCAACTGGCTACTAGAGCTAAAAGAAAAATTAATGAGATGGTTAAGGTATGTCCAATGGAGATGAATGGAATGAGCACCAGGGCAAATTTGAACATCTTACCTTTAGGTTCCTATGATTGTCTAATTGCTATGGATGGTTGTACCAACACCATGCTATCCTAGATTTTTATAATAAGGCATTTACTTGTTGGGATGAGAAAGGGAACCTAAGGACAATACAAGGAATTCCCAGGGAAATAACTGTCAAAATTTAAGCATTACAATTGAAGAAAAGTTACAGAAAAGGGTTTCAAATATTTGCAGCACATATGAAAGAGACACCTAAAGATAAGGTGTCAAATACTGAATATTATGCAGTCCTAAGAGAGTTTGAAAATGTATTTAAAGAAATACCAGGTTTACCCCTTGTTGACACCCAGAAGTGCAACGTAGTACCCCTGCCTGCAAATGGGTTGCAATGCTTTATTATTTATATACATATACTAAATAATAGCTAGATAGGTAGGACCCCCTTGTTTGAATCATGGTGAAGAGAAAATTTTTGTGTTCATGGGGACTTTACTAAGCATATTATAATTTGAGAAAACACAAAATTTCAAGCAAATTTTCACATGCAATCAATGATTATAATGGCTGGCAATTTAAAAGATGAAAGAAATTGATAAGCACTTCTCTCATAACTGTTGTACATATGCTCTGGCATATGGTTAAAGTTTGGAATTCGACTCGCACTCACATCGGTTATAATACATTGCATTCATGGTATATTGTGTTCATGGTAATGGTTATGTTATGTGGGAAATAGTCATACAATTGTTTGAAGTTAATCCAATCCTTGCAAATAGGGATTTGTTACAATTAAAATTGGAGCATATGATATTATGGTGTTGGTATTAAACTATGGTAAAATAATGTTTTCGTTCTAATATGGAAGTGACATGTTGGATTCGTATGGTTGATTAATGCGCTCAATGGGGTTTTGAATGTATTACACCCTAGTTATAGTTGACAACAATTAATGGAAAGGTGGAGAAGCGACATGCATTGACTGCACGTCATTCTTACTCACATTGAGCTCACCACCCTCACCTTGTCACACATTTGGTTTCTCTGGTTAGTTTGCCTCTGTTTTGCTCGGGAATTGGAGAATAATGGTGATCCTTGGTTATTTTCGGCACTTCCCTCACAGGTATGGTGACTCTCGCCCTTCCATTCATCATTCTAGCCTCTCTCTAGATAAAATATCTATGCTGGCTCTTAGAATTCGTATGCAGAGTGCTTGCTTTCTAAAAGATATGGTGGTTGGATGTGTATTATGTCTATGCAAATGAAATTGGTTAGCGTTTCGAATCTTGCAAATTGGTGTGTTTAATGCTCCTTCATGTTGAAGTTATTTGGTGGTTGCACTAGGGATAGATGATGGTTATTATTTCTTTGTGTTGTTGATATTTCATGGTAAGTTTATTTTGGTTTTCACCCATGTCTCATGTTATAATCTTTGAGGGTTTTTTTGGGGACAGTCAAGTTATGATTTCTCCTGGTGGTTATTCTTTCCTCCTGCTCCATTCATGAAAGAGTTGTGACCCTGTTGAGATGCCATTCCACAGTTTGAATGAATGCATAATTGGGTTTTTACCTCGCGGCCACCTTGGAAGCGACTCTGTCAAATATTGTTGGATATTTTGGTTTCATGTTACAAACCCTACTTTCCGAGTTGTCTCACTCACCTGACTGTTCATACATTGTTCTCCCTTGTTGTGACTGATGTAAATTGCACTTGGGTTTTGGAATGTTTATATGTCTACCTGGCAATAGAGATGTTTTTTGCTTGGTTCATTGGTTGACTACTTGCGGGAGTTTTGGTCATTTTTAGTTATTAAAAGAAAAGAATACCAGGGTTTTGAACCCTGCCTGTCACATAGAAAATATGGAAGTAGATGCCAACCTCGTATGTTGAGTAATTTTTGGCCTATATTGCACTCCATTACTCGTTGGGTGTGGTCTATTTTAATTAATGGAATAACTCTGTTGATGCTCCATCATACGAAAATAACTCTACAAATAAAAGAAATAGATTATACAATGGGAAGAAATTTGTTATAGTTTTTTTTCCGCTCGATGATGTTTGGAGTCATTTGATTTTTGGGAAAAAGGGAAAGCAACCAACTAATAAAATAAAGGGTCTCAAACCCAATCCATTGTACATAAATTTAATTTGGTTGATGTAAATGTTAAAAGTTCAATGACATGTTATTTTTCTCGGCCTCCTCATGTCTCCTCTAAGCGCTCTGTATATGATCATGGACAGTTGGAATTATGAATAGTCTGCATTTGAGTTGTGTTATTGTTCGATCAAACATAAAAGAAGAAAATATATGAATTAACTCGTTGAGTTTAACATTTCTGGAGTTATGTTTTGGGTTTGATATGGAAGTTACTATGTCTTCAATTTTGATATTGCCTATAGTTTAAAATGTTTTTGGAAATTAAGGGTATGTCATTTCTAAAGATTAAATGTTATTTTATTTAATGGAACAATATCCATTTCATTTCCCGTTCATTATATCATTTTTTGCTCCTTACAAGCCCACCATCTTCCCAGATTCATTTTAATTCCCTGTTCTGTTATTGTAAATGACATTTCAAAAGAAATGGGAGTGACTGGTGTTTAAATTGGAAATGGAACTATTGTTTTGATGTTGCTTGAAAAGTATCCACTGGTGGTCCCCATCCATGCTACCACTTTTTTGTTCATTACCAACCCTCATCTTCCCAATAACCCTCTCATTCCCTATTCAATAGCAATTAATTATTGATTTGAGTATTATGATGAATGGATTGATTATTTACACTTTTGTTGAGAATGATAGAGCCAACCTTTGATTTTATTTAGGTAGGGTTGATGCATGAATTGTCGAGAGTTTTCATAACTAATTGGAACATTGCTTCAGGATGATCTTTTCACTGGAGGTAACAGAGGTAGGGGAAATTGGGAGAGGGTCACAAAAGACCTCGGTTCTCCATACATTTTGATGTTGACCCCCAAAAATTGAACCATATTTTCCTAGTTGGGTTCTTCAACCTAGTAGGCCAAGGGATTCTCCAACCCTGACCTGAAAGACTGCCCTTCCAAGCACACCAGAAATTTTTCGGCATCCCAGTCCCTACTCATGTATCAATGCGAACAGAACTGCCCACCAATGATGGTTGGCAAGAGATTGTCCACTAACCTGTTGTTCATCATCATGATTGGCCTACTACTTCTTTTCCATTACTCCCCCCACCACCAAAGAATCAAATTTCCCAAGTTGATCCTACTATCTCACCCGTGTAGTCATCACATGTCAGTAAATGATTAAAAACATATATCCCCGATCCTATGCAGGACAAGGGAAAAGGAATAACTACTCCCTCCAACTCATCCAAGGAATCTACCAAATTAGTCTCCTCTTGCCTTCATCTTAAGGATGATTGTTCTCATGTTATTAGTGCAGTTCAACCTCAAGGCTCTAACCAGTCAAAGGTTGTCACTGAAAAATCAAAAGGGGACAACAGTGAGAAGAGGCCTAATGCCTCTAATAGAAAATATGGATTTTGATGATGATTCATGTTGTTTTATATGAAGACAAAATTTTTACTTTGATAAATTTTTGGACAACAAGCATATTTTTAGACATTCTTTTTGGGACAACATGGATATAATACTTTTTGGATATGATTAGATTATATTGGGTTGATATTTAAAATGTTTGGTCATAATTTTGAAAATGGGAGTTACAAGGATGATATATTTGAAATCTAATGATTGATTTTTATATTTCATGTCTTGATGATTATAAAAAATAATAATTGGGAGTCACAAGGGGTCCCACCTATTTAGTTATTATTTAAGAGCCTTATTTATATATTATTATTCTTTATTTGTCTCAAACTAATTAGTTAAGTAAATTTGACTTAACTAAATAAAGGTAGTTGAACTACCCTAACTTATCGAGGAGGAATAAAAGCTCAATGAGATGAAGAGACAAGGGGGAGAGAATAGAAGGATAACTACAACCATAAGGTTTGCTCTATACTAGTGAGATACTTTTAACTTTCATTCATTCTGAGTTTACTAGAAAGCTTAATCCTCTTGATGACAACAGGGTCTTATTGAAGGCAACAGGATTCAAAAACCGAATCACATATTTCAACAACTTGTTTTGAAGGTGTATGATTTATCTTTATCATTTTATGTATTTTTGTTTGCGCATGAATTGAGTTTCATGACTGATAAAGAATATCTTGCAGAGTCAAGTGACAACATTTTATGGAAATCTAATCCATATCTTTAGATTCGATTTTCTTCTTGATTGACATAGTCTTTTTGTATGGTGACCATCGAAGGCTTCTAGATTTGATTTTGGTCCCTACCCTCGCAGGGGTTTGTAGAGAGAACTTTGTTTTGTATCTCGGAATGAAATAAATGAAAAATCATATTATTGTTTCAGTCTCACACACGTGTTTTAATGACCCGGTTCATTATTTTTCTTTGATCTCCATGTATACATTTGTATAATTTCTGTACATATTCATGTAACTTTGTTTAAGGTTACTTCTTTTGCATTGTTATACATAACACATAAATTTCAGCCTTGATCCTTTGTACTTAATACTTGTGGATTAAGAGATTGTCTTTGAGGCTATAAACCCCGGGTGACATTCCCAACTATCTTGTCTTAGCCAAGAAAGATCTGAAAATGCTTGAGTAAGGTTTTCTATACCTTTTCCTCAACACCCCCTAAAAGAGATATTGATTTCTCCATCAATCTGATGCCTGGAGCAGCCCCAGTATCCAAGACCCCTTACAAGATGAGTACTCCAGAATTGAAGGAATTGCAAATGAAACTTAAAGAACTTTTGAAGAAGGGGTACATATGCCCAAGTGTATCACCTTGGGGTGCCCCAATATTATTCGTGAATAAAAAGGATGGAACATTAAGACTTTTCATTGACTTCAGGTAGTTGAACAAGGTAGTTGTGAAGAATAAGTATCATTTTACAAGGATCGATGACCTCTTTGATCAGTTGAAAGATGAAAAAATATTCTCCAAGGTTGATCTCAGGTCAGGTTATCATCAGTTAAGAATTAAAGAAGAAGACATCAGCAAGACTGCTTTTAGAACAAGGTATGGGCATTATGAGTTCACAGTGGTGCCATTTGGGCTATCAAGTGCACCATTTGTCTTCATGTGTTTAATGAATGGTATTTTCAAAGAATACCTAGATAAATTTGTCATTGTGTTTTTAGATGACATTCTTATATATTCTAATTCAGAGGAAGAGCATGAGAACCACTTGAAGATGGTATTACAAGTATTAAGGGAGAATCAGTTGTATGCCAAATTGAGCAAGTGCTCATTTTATCAGAAGCAAATTCATTACTTGGGGCATATCATTTAAGAGGAAGAGTAGGTAGTGGATCCTAAAAATATTGAGGCCATTAGAGGATGGTCAGCACCAAAGAATTTGACAAAGGTTAGATCATTCATGGGCCTTGAAGGATACTATAGAAGATTTATTGAAGGATTCTCAAAGATTGCACTCTCGATCACTTCCTTACAAAATAAGGGGGTGAAATTCCAATGGACATTGGATTGTGAAAATAGTTTCCAACACTTGAAGCATTTATTAACAAGTGTTCCAATACTAAGGATTTATGATCCAAATGAAGACTTCATTGTTTAAACTAATGCATGTAAAGAAGGGCTTGCTAGAGTCCTCAATCAAAATGGGTATGTTGTATGTTATGAATCAAGGAAGTTGAAAGAACATGAAAGACACTATGCTACTCATGATTTGGAGTTGGAAGCCATAGTGCATGCCTTGAAGATGTGGAGGCACTACCTCATGGGGAAAAGGTTCAAGTTGATGACAGACCATAATGGTCTAAAATATTTATTTGGACATCCAACTCTAAATGCCACGCAAAGCAGGTGGTTAGAATTTTTCAATGAATATGACTTTGATCTAAAGAATATCAAAGGCAAAGAGAACAAGGTGGATGATGCACTTAGCAGAAGGCTGCCTGAGTTGCATGCTACAACCATTAGAATGTACCAATCAAATTTAAAAGATAAAATCTTAGAGGCTGCAAAATCAGATTTGCAATACATGGAAATAATAACAAAATTACAACAAGGTATTTTGCAGTAGAAAATTGAAGACTACAAGCTTGGAAAAGATGAAATTCTCATGTACAAGGGAAGAATTTAAGTACCAAATTCCCAGAATTGAAAAATATGATATTGATAGAAATGCATAATGTGCCTTATGTTGGGCATCCATGTTACCAAAAAACTCTTGCAGCTGTCAAGAGCCAATATTATTGGCCAGGAATGAAAAAAGAAGTTGTTGATTTCATTGTCAAATGTTTGGAGTGTCAAGAGGTCAAGGCTGAGCATAAACAACCAGCTAGTTTGCTACAACCAATGCCCATTTCTGAGTGGAAATGGGAAGTTGTAACAATGAATTTCATCACCAAACTATCCAAAACAAATAAACAACATGATTCTATCATGGTAGTGGTGGATAAGCTTACCCAAAATGCCCATTTTATTCCAGTAAATCTCACTCACAAGACAACCAACGTTGTTGATATTTATATGAGAAAAGTTGCTAAACTACATGGTATACCCAAGACAATTGTGTCTGATAGAGATCCAAAATTTACATCAAATTTTTGGAAAGGATTATTTAAGGATTATGAAAAATTTGAATTTTAGCACAACTTATCACCCAGAATCAGATGGACAAAAAAAGAGGGTGAACCAAGTGATTGAGGATATGTTGATGATGTATGTGATGGATAAACCATCAAAATGGGAAGACTACCTACACTTAGTAGAGTTTGCTTATAACAATGGGTACCAAGCATCTCTAAATATGAGCCCATTTGAGGCACTTTATGGCAGAAGGTGAAACACACCAGTAAGTTGGGACAACCCAGTAGATAGAGAAATGGTTGGGCCATAATTACTCAGGGAAATGGAAGAGAAAATGTTGAAAATAAAACAGAATTCAAAGGTTTCTCAATTCAGACATAAAATCTATGTTGATAAGGGCATAACTCACGGGGAATTTAAAGTGGGTGACCATGTATTCTTGAAAGTAAAATCCAACAAAAGTTCCCTGAAGTTGGGAAATTGCACAAAGTTGGCAGCTCGTTATTGTGGGTTGTTTGAAATCCTAGAGAGGATTGGGCCTATAGAATACATGCTTGCCTTGCTTGCATCAATGTCTATTCATAATGTATTCCATGTATCATTGCTCAAAAAGTATATACCTGATGCTAATCATGTCATTGATTTGAATGTGATTCAGGTGGATCAAGAAGGCGCCTTTCGAGTGCATCTGATGTGCATATTGGACCGGAAGATCGAGCATCTTTGAAATCGAGCCATAGAGCTAGTAAAGGTCCAATGGCTCTGGTATGGCCCCGAAGATGCAACTTGGGAGCACGAGGATGCTATGTGGGCATAATACCCTCATCTATTCAAGGATTTTTGAAATTTTGGTTGTATATGTGTACATGTTGCACTGAGGACAATGCATAAATAAGGGGGAGGGGAATGTAATACCCCTAGGTTGAACCCCAACTGTAAATGTAAATACAACTGTACTTAGGCTAGTAATTCAGGATTCATAAAGAACAAGTATGTCTCCGATGGAAGTATAAATGTATTCACATGCAAATATTAATGAAAAAACACATCATTGCATGCACACCAACCATGTAAAATAGTATGGGGGACTAAAATACACTCGTTAGGGAAAGGGGGGTAAAATTTAAGGTTAACAGGACAAGCAAGGGATCTTGAGCCAAAAAGGAATAATATACTAATATTCCTTAAAATATAAAGTATGGATACTTTTTTTTATCCTAAGTTCTAAGGATGGGGACAAGTGGGCCAAATAAGCTCTCAACTTGACAAGTGTCAAGTTAGGCACATGCATACAAAGAGCTTGGACTTAGTGCATTTTTCCATTCATTCCATCATTCCTCCATTCCTACACTCATGGATTTTCAGTTGTCCACCATACCTCTTTGTCATGAGCAGCATACATGTACCTTACCCGAGCGAGTACTATACATGTACATGTTCTTGTACTTAGTTAACTGAAGAGTTGGACTGAAGAAATGGGTTTTCAAGTTTGTGGGATACTAAAGAGACAGGTTGTCAAGCCTGTGAGAAATTCTCTCTG
Organism: Picea engelmannii; assembly: GCA_009831015.1. Taxonomy (NCBI): domain Eukaryota; kingdom Viridiplantae; phylum Streptophyta; class Pinopsida; order Pinales; family Pinaceae; genus Picea; species Picea engelmannii. The sequence goes on along the minus strand of ML782746.1, from coordinate 681,281 downwards.
GGTGAGAGAATTGTTGGGAATTGTTTTCCTAATGGTGCCAAACTGCAACTATGAGGCTCTGAGACTTCATGCATGGCATGTTGTTGAAGCCCCAGAAATGAAATGGGGTAGCTGAAGGACTATTGAGCAGAGAAGGGGCACATTTCCTCGGGTGGGAAAGGCATGTGGGGAATGAGGGACTGTAGGCTGTCAGTGTGAGTTGGCACCTGAGAGAGAGTTTTTATTGTTGTCTGAGCTACATCATCCTGGTTAAGAATTCCATTACCCGGGTGGAGTTTAGTCTTAGATTGGGGGTGACCCATTGCTAAGAGTTTTGAGCAGCGTGGTCTAAAGCTGGGAGGAACATGGAAGGTCTGCACACAGTTGGTGGTATTTCTATCAAAGATAAGTGTCAATTGTGTATTAAATTACATGCTGCAACTTTATTTATGCATTTTTTCTTATGGGTTTTTCCTATGTATGATGCATGTGTATTTCCATTATTATTCTGTATAAAACTGTGTATTTTCATAGTATTCGTATGATTTACATTCATATACAGTTCGAAAATTATTTCACATGGCATAGCCTAGCACTGGGGTGGCTAGGGACGCTACATGTGATCTTCCTTCGAGATATTAGGTTGTTATTGAAAGAACTTGTGCTCTGATAACAATTGTTATAATTTACAAAAATACTGAGAGTCGGGGTGAATCAACGTTTTAGCAAATTTCTCAAATTTATTTCCTTTCAACAATTTAAATTTATTTAGAAGTGCTTACTTAATCAACAATATATGAAGAAGACAAAACACAACACAAGAAACAAATTACACCAGGATTTTACATGGAAACCCAATGCGAGTGAAAACCACAAAACATCTTACAATTTATTGCAAGCACCAACTTACAATTTACAATTTTTCATCTTGAAAGGCACCCACTTGTCACAAATAAGGACACTAATTCTCTCATGCACCAACCTATCACAGATAATGAGGACACCAATCCTCTCAGGAAAAAACATGTTGCAAATAATGAGGACACCAATCCTCGCAGGAACCAACCTATCCCAAATAATTAGGACACCAATCCTCAGTGAACTTCAACTCACCCTAACACCACCCTGCCACCCTAAATTCAGTTTAATTTTCTTTTTACAGAACTAGAAATTTCTCTTCAATTCAAGAACAATATGGTATGTCTCCAATTCAGTTTCATTGAATAGTTACAAGTCCTTTTTCATCTCTTATCATCCACTTGAAACTCGTATAGAATGCTCCTCTATTTATAAATTTTTTTCTTGAGTTCATCTGTATGTATGTGGACGCATAACAATTAAATTGTGGACATACCTTGACCAAATCAAAGTCCTATTGGTTACACTTTTGTCTAAATAAAGTATGTGGATGCATGACAGTTATATTGTGGACAAATATTGACCATATCAGGGTCATGTAGTTACTCTTATGTCTAAATAAAGTATGTGGACACATGACGATTATATTGTGGAAAAATATTAACCAGATCAAGGTCTAGTTACAACTGGACACTCTTAGAATAAATCAAATGGATCAAATCTTCCTACCAACTCATCTCCAACAAAATCTCCAAAAATGATGCAACAATTTACATAAAGCACCTACTGAGCAGACAAAATAAGATCCCAAGACTTCAAGTCACAAGTCTTCATCCTGTTGTACTTTCCATGTAGTACACTCACCCAATTGCCCCACTTGACTGTTAGCGCTCCCTAAATAATCGATCACTTGACTTCCAAAACTTTCGCTCCTCACATTCCACTCCATCACTTGTCACATGGACTTTGTTTTGTCATACTCTATTGAACCATTCATCTCATTGACTCTAGGCTCCCGCATATTTTCTTCTGCGCAAATTCCACACAGTCTATCGCAGTCCATTCCATCACACTAGACAATCACATCACACTCCACTGCACCATTTGCCATATTAGTTCAAAACATCTTACAGATTTTCTTCTTGCACCATTGATACTTTCATCCTTCGATCCTTCTGTGCACTTGTTATTGCACTATAACTGACCATGTCCATGACCACTTTAACATCAATGACAACATATGTGCAACAAAGTATGGATAGAAGGAGAGAATAATGACATAGTAAATGAATGGATGGGGAAAATGAACTAAATTCCCAACTATATGTATGCATGTTCCCAACTTGAAACTTTTCATGTTGGGAACTTCCTTGGGTCCACTTCCCCCCCCCCCCCCCCCCNCCCAACTTGGGTGATACGTTCCCCATAATTAAGGACTTATGATATATTTATATCCCTCACTTTAGACTTTAGACTTTTAGGAACATTAATAAAATATTCCTTTGGGCTTAATCCCCCTTAGCTTAGCCCCTTTCCTAGACTCTTACCCCCACTTTCCCTTTCTAGTGTAGTTATTTATCCCCCATACTCTTTTTTTCTGGTTGGTTTGTAGTAGTGATGTGTTTTCATTAATATATGAGTGTGATTACATAATAAAAGATAGGCTCACTGACCTTTTAGCTTATGGCTCTCCAGCTTAATAACCACGCAGACACTTTGGCCTCACAACACATATGTACAAAGGCACTCTGGCCCCAAAGTATCCCCACTCACCAGCCTATATGTACAATTAAATTTATATTTACAATTGGGGTTTGACCTAGGGGTATTACACTCCCTACCCCTTATTTATGCATTGTCCTAAGTGCATTATATACACATGTACAATCAAAACTTCAAAAGTCTTTAAAACGATGTGGTTATTCTACCTGCATAACATCCATGTGCTCCCAAGTTTCATCCTCAGGACCGTACCAGGTCCATTGGACCTTTACTAGACCTATGTCTCGATTCCGGATCTACTTGATCTTCCGATCCAATATGAAAACCGGTTGCACTTGAAAGTCACCATTTTTCTCCATTTGAATCACATTCCAATCATTGACATAATTAGCATCATGTGCATACTTTTAAAGAAAAGACACATGGAATACATTGTGAATACACGTGGATGGAGGTAGTGTAATAATATATGCAACAATACCAATCCTCTCTAGGATTTCAAACTACCCACAATAACATGCTGCCAACTTTGAATAATTTCCCAACTTCAGGGAACTTCGCTTGGCCTTTACTTTCAAGAACACATAGTCACCCACTTTAAACTCTCTGTGAGTTCTGTCTTTATCTGCATAGCTTTTCTTCCTATCTTGGGAAACCTTTAAGTTATGTTTTGTCTTCACCATCTACTCTTCCATTTCCCTGAGTAACTCTAGCCCAAACACTGCTCTATCTGTTGGGTTGTCCCAACTCACAAGTGTGTTTCACTTTCTACCATAAAGTGCCTCAAATGGACTCATATTTAGAGATTCCTGATACCCATTGTTATAATCAAACTCAACCAAATGCAAATACTCTTCCCATTTCGATGGTTTATCCATCACATACGTTCTCAGCATGTCCTTGATCACCTAGTTGACTCTCTCTTTTTTCCCATATGACTCTGGATGAAAGGACATTGTGCTAAAGTTCAAATTTATCCCAAATCCTTTAAATAATCCATTACAAAATTTTGATGTCAACTTGGGATCTCTATTAGAAAAAATTGTCTTAGGCACACCATGTAGCCTAGCAATTTACCTCATATAAATATCAACAATGTTAGTTGCCTTATGAGTTAACTTCACTGGAATAAAATGTGTAGCTTTAGTAAGCTTATCCACCACCACCATGATGAAATCATTTTGATTTAAAAGTATTCCATGTGTCTTTTCTTTAAAAGTATGTACTTACTAAAGACACATGGAATACTTTTAAAGCAACATGATTCCATCATGGTGTTGGTGGATAAGCTTACTAAAGATACCCATTTTATTCCAATGAAGTTAACTCATAAGGCAACTAACATTGTTGATATTTATATGAGGGAAATTGCTAGGCTACATGGTGTGCCTAAGACAATTGTGTCTGATAAAGATCCCAAGTGGACATCAAATTTTTGGAAGGGATTATTCAAAGGATTTGGGAGAAATTTGAACTTTACAACAACCTTTCATCCAGAGTTATATGGAAAAGTAGAGAGAGTCAACCAGGTGATCGAGGACATGCTGAGAATGTCTGTGATGGATAAACCATCGAAATGAGAAGATTGTTTGCATTTGGTTGAGTTTGCTTATAACAATGGGTATCAAGCATCTCTAAATATGAGTCCATTTTGAGGCACTTTATGGTAGAAAGTGCAAAACACTTGTGAGCTGGGACAACCCAGCAGATAGAGCAGTGGTTGGGATAGAGTTACTCAGGGAAATGGAAGAGTAGATGGTGAAGACAAAACATAACTTAAAGGCTGGAAAATATAGGCAGAAAATCTATGCAGATAAAGGCATAACCCACAAAGACTTTAAAGTGGGCGACTATGTGTTCTTGAAAGTAAAGGCCAAGCAAAGTTACCTGAAGTTCGGAAATTGTTTAAAGTTGGTAACACGTTATTATGGGCCGTTTGAAATCCTAGAGAGGATTGGTATTGTTTCATATATTCTTGCACTACCTCAATCCATGTGTATTCATAATGTATTCCATATGTCTTTTCTTTAAAAGTATGTACTTGATGTTAATCATGTCAATGATTGGAATGTGACTCAAATGGAGAAAAACGATGACTTTCAAGTGCAATCGGTTTTCATATTGGACCGGAAGATCAAGCAACTCTTGAATCGAGCCATGGGTCTAGTAAAGGTCCAATGGACCTGGTACAGTCCCGAGGATGCAACTTGGGAGAATGAGAATGCTATGCAGAAAGAATACCCACATCTTTTTAACAAATTTTGAAGTTTTGATTGTACATGTGTATATAATGCACTTTGGACAGTGCATAAATAAGGGGGAGGGAATATAATACCCCTAGGTTGAACCCTAATAGTAAATATAAATGTAATTGTACATATAGGATGGTGAGTCGAGATACTTTGGGGCCAGAGTGCCTTTTTACATATGTGTTGTGAGGCCAGAGTCCCTGTGTGGTTAATAGGCTAGAGAGCCAGAAGCTAAAAGGCTAGTGAGTCTATCTTCTATTATGTAATCACACTCAAATATTAATTAAAACACATCACTGCTATAGACCAACCAGACAAAGAGAATGAGGGATAAACTCCACTAAAAAGGGAAAGGGGGAGCTAAGAAACTAGGAAAGGGGCTAAGCTAAGAGGGCTTAAGCCCAAAGGAATATGTTGTTAATATTCCTAAAAGTAAAAATTCTAAAGTGAGGGATATAAATTTATCTTTATTTTGTATATTAAATTTTTTTTAATAAAACACTTTATTTTTTATCCTGAACATTTAAGTTTATCACTTCATTTTATCCTTTAAGTTTATCTTTATGAACATTGAAGTTTATCTTTATTTTGTATATTAAATATTTTTTTAATAAAACACTTATTTTTTATCCTTTAAATTTATCTTTATAAACATTTAAGTTTATCTTTATTTTGTATATTAAATATTTTTTTAATAAAACACTTCATTTTATCCTAAACATTTAAGTTTATTTTTATTTTGTATATTACATTACAATGATTATTTTGTATATTACACTGTATTAAATAATTTTTTAATAAAACACTTTATTTTATCCCGAACATTTAAGTTTATCTTTATTTTGTATATTACACTGCAAGTTTATCTTTATTTTGTATATTACGGTGCAATGTTCATTGTGTATATTATTTTATATAATAATTATCTTTATTTTGTATATTACACTGCAATGTTTATTTTGTATATTACATTGCAATGTTCATTGTGTATATTATTTTGTATAATAATTATCTTTATTTTGTTTATTACACTGCAATGTTCATTGTGTATATTATTTTGTATAATAATTATCTTTATTTTCTATATTACATAACAATGTTCATTGTATATATTATTTTGTATATTACACTGCAATGTTAAGTGTGTATATTATAGTGCAATGTTCTCATAATTGTAAATAACCTTGTAATGCCTATAAGTCTATAATCTCGAATACATATTAAAAAATAATTTAACAAAACACTTCAATGTATTACACTACAATGTTCATTGTGTATATTATAGTGCAATGTTTTCATAATTGTAAAGAACATGTAATTTCTATAAATCTCATAATTGTAAAGAGTCATGTAATGCCTATAAGTTTATAATCTCGAATACATATTAAAAAATAATTTAACAAAACACTTTAGTATATTACATTACAATGTTCATTGTGTATATTATAGTGCAATGTTCTGTAAAGAACCCTGTAATTCCTATAAATCTATAATCCCGATGAATCCTGATGTAACACCCATCTAGGATGTTAAACAATTAATCTTTCAATAAATACATACACAATAACAACTTCCTTTTAGCATAATTTTATTGATTTTCATTTACACAATTCTTCTACATTTGCTCAATGATAAATCTAGATAACATGATGAAATAAGTAATATGTTAACTCTATGATTTAGAACTTAAAACAAAAGTATATACAAAATATCAATAACCAAATACCACCGAAAAATACCTTCTCCTTAGCTTGTCGAAGCTCGTCGGTTGTAATGTAGTCTTGGGCGCTTCCAAGCATTCTTTTCCCGCTTGCCCAGAGTGAAACAACATAATCCTCCCAGCCAACTAGGAGCCTAGCCAGCTTCCTAGCTCCAAGAAACCTTTCGGTTTCTTGGCCCTCCGTGCCTGTGACTACAAGAACAACAAAGCACAAATGCTCAAAGAAAACCATCATAAGAAATATATCTTCCAAAGATTTCACAACCTCTCATCATGCTCAAAAACCTCCTCCATCCTCCTTTCCTCACCACTTCTCCTCCCTATTTATCAAGTTTCCATACACCCTTCCCCAAGTCTCCTCAACCACCTTGATTATTATCCATCAGCCTCCCTTATCTAGATTTTTGGGAAAAGATTAAAATAAAACTAAAATATAAATGACTTGCATTAAACAACAATAAATAAAAAGAAAAGTCTTTCTTCTCATGTTAGCTAATAAATGTAATTTGACAATTTTCCCCAAAATGTATATAACACCCCACCATGCTCATTTAATTCATCACACCCACCATCTATCAAAGTCAAGAAGGTATTTAATGCTTCTAGATATTTTGTATGCAATATAATGTAATATTCAATAAACATTCAATTAAATAGTTAATAATTTACTTTAATATTTAATACATTGATTAATTGTACTAGTGTACATGGGTAGGGTATGTGTGCGTAGCTAGCAGACACATATCCCATGTATGTACTAATGATAAACAACCATTGCCTCTAGTGCATTGTTCCTATATGATCACCAAGACATGTAGGACAACAGATCAAGTAATGCATCATTTAATAATCTTTAACGAACAAAATTACACCAATTCATCAATAACTCATTATCACACTTAAAATGTCAATAGGAAATCAAAGAGAGTTTTAAACATGGTAGGAACTAAGTGAGTAAACAATAGTGGCATCTCTAATCCTCAATCAATTTTCCGAACTAACATCGAAGCATCCTTCCTTCCTAACCTACTTCCATCTTCCATCCTATCATTTCCTCTATTGGACTAAGCTGGAGCGTCAACTATATTGACCTAACTCCAGATAGAACCTGTAAGCGGAAGTGTCATACATCTCGACCAAGCTTCCCCAACATGAAACTAGCAGTCGTCATCACACGTTTAGGGGAGCGTGACTTCACATAGCCCTCCCACGACTCTAGGTTTCGGAGGATAAACGGTGGGAAATACCTCCACCCCTCCTCATAGAACTAGGGTCAACACCCTACATCAAGCCCTATTGTGCAACTATTTTTCTTAGAGTCACATCATCAAACAACCACTCTGGGAAAGTCGTGTGTCCTGTCAAAACCATACTTACCACAAATCATAACATTATTTCGAATCATAAATTAAATAATAATGATAACTTATAGCATACATTATCTTCTTGATGTCTATGACATCCATGTTATCTCACTGTAGTCATTTGGCTATCACATAGCTCATCAACCTGTAGGTTAATTTACCAATAACTCATATCCATGTATATACATCATAATTTTATATAAGAATCCATATTTGTATTGAGGTTCAATTAAGAAAAGTATGTTTATTTTTATCATGTCTTACATCTGTTATGCATTCTCAACATAACTTGAATCAGTATCCATGTACCTAAATTCCACATCTTAATTTGCATGTTTAAGCAAATCAAAGAGTTATCATCATCATGAGCATGTAACAATTAAAATAATAGTATGAAACACATAACTAGGTCCATATGTACACTTCTCGTATGTCTATATCAATGTTGTTGAATCCAAATAGTTGTTAAGAAATGAATTACTAAGATGAGAAAAATCAAAGTTCTAACTACCTAAATCCAAAATATGGGGCGTTACATACACCCACCCTTCAAGAAACTCTGTCCCGAAGTTACGCTCATTCACAATATGAGTAGAATTTATGACACAACTTCTATTTGTCTTTCATGATAGCAAACCTTGTGTTATATTGGTCCCATTGGACCAAGACTTGATTACAACTTGTTGACGCTATTAATATATTGATTGTAACTACGCCTATTTAGTAGGCACTTTACTATGGCTTGACTCTATTTTATTACCATTGGTAATTAAATTAATGAAAGTACATGTTTCTCTTGTAGATTTATTCTTCCTAAGTTTCATATAGGAGCCTCATATTTAGAGTATAGTCTATTGGTTTGGTCGCCAGTTAGAACCTTAGCTTATCATCGATTATTTAGTTAAGTGAGTCTTATATTGCGCTCAATATATATTTCATCACATCATATATACAATCCCACCTTGGATACCTTGATAATTATAAACAATCATGATTGACTTTGATTATTACTCTAGTTTGACGATACATATGCCATCACTCATGAGATTGGCACACAAAAGTTTGAATCATGCTTAGGAACAAAGACTAAGATAATGCTAATTGATTGTCATGTTATGTCATCACTTTATGGTTTGTTTGGTCATTGTCCTTGATCTCGCTTTCCTCTTAAGTCATATAATTTAGATCTCAACCAAGTTAATAGTTGAGTAGGATTATCTTCATCATAGTTGAGAAAATCATGYTTTCTATCCATAGTTAATTTTTACCAATGTGCCTATACATRAAGAACACCATTTTGACACRTGAGTTAGTSAACATTTMTRTACCAAGAATAAATTACTAAGGGTTCATTCCAAACTCTTTAGTCACTTGTCCTTAAGGTATTCTCTTCTCGCAATTGTACTTTGTATGTCTCACAATTATATCGTATATACCTACATAAATCCTACTAACTCTAGCCCATAACTCTTTTCTTGTCCATCTCTATCACTTTCAAGTTATTTCCCCTTACTATGAAAGAAGTTTAACGATGGAAAGTGTTTTCATCATTCCTTATATATATATATTATTATTTTTTAGAGTTTCTTCATAGGGAAACATCCTTCTTGGTGAGCAAGCAGTTGCTAAACTAATTAATGCATTTCAATATGTGAGCTACCATCTAGAAAAMTCACCTCTCTTACAAGGAACTTGTGCATAATAAACCATGACACTCCATTGCGATCTCTACTACCAATAAATTTATGGGCAAAAGTGACACCCTTCCAAAGGAMTACCCCCTTTTCTCAAGCATTCTTTCATTCATTTTTCTTAGTTAACTAGCATTAGCTAAGGTACTTATCACTCATCTTACTAACTTGTAAGTGGTCAATATCTTTCTTGTAACAATGATGTGTCCTTCACTCTTAGCATTACTAAGGTTAGATTCTCCCTCGTTATCAATACAAACCAATTTTATGACTATGTTTCCATTCAAACTCAAGTTTACTAAAGACCCTCCGCTTACTAACAAAGTAGAGGATGAATCGTAAGTCATACTTTACGCAATGTTTCCTACATCAACATTTATTTTATAGGTTACAAGATTTGTTTCAATACGATCACCCTAACCTTAAAACATGTAAGTTGGACTTTAACTATAATGTGCACTTCAAGTTCTCTATTCCATACTCTAAGAAATAGATTCCACGTTGTATCTTGAAATCATTACATAATTCTATGCTTACAATCATCATGTTGCTCACAATGCCATGTACGTTGGTAATGCTTTGAATGCATTAAAATTCTTCATGGGACCCACTCTTATGGTGACTTGGGTTGAATGTCAATTTTCCATCTTGGTTCTTAGTGAAGGACATTAATTTGGGATTAAGTGGGTTTCCTTATTTGAATGCGATGGGCTTATACTTTTGATGCCACATTATTTCCATAACAAGGTAGCTAAACAACTACCCAATTCCATGCGCCATATTTATAGTTTAAATATATATTACACTTTTTATTAATACGATTGATTTATTCTAATAACATATTTTACTATTGCTTAATCTTTTGATAAGCTTGAAACATGACATTCTCATTAGTAAGCACTCCCTTGCCTCAACCATAATTCTTTTCTTGTCCATATATATATATATATATATATATATATATATATATATATATATATATATATATATATATATATAAACCAATATTTATATAGCTCAATAAAAATTCAAAACATCAATTTGCTACTCCCTAAATCTTTATTTGAAATTTTTATATATATACCTATTTTCCTTTATCCCCATTAATTTCCCATCATTACCTCTAATGAAAACATCCTAACCATTAATATATATAATTAATATTTAATTTCCCATCATTACCTTGATCAAAACATCCTAACCATTAATATATATAATTAATTTATATGTTATAGTAATATTATTATTTTATATATACTTTACATTTATAAAATTTTATATCCTAATATAAAATTATTTAATATTATATAATAATAACTATATACTAAAAAATTTCATAATACTCACCTTTTTGTTATTTGTTATATATTTACTATCTACTCTTAAACCAAACCATATTATTTCCAGCTCCATTCTCAGCTGCCAATACTTCATGATATTTTTCAACAGACTCTTTCACCCAATGCATCGGGGGATTTAAGTTTGGTAGCATTTCGTGCGATAGCAAGTGTTGTACAGTCATTGGAATCTTCACAAGATAGGGATTTGTTTCAAGATTTATTACCAGGAATGGTTCAGACATTGACTAGGGCTCTTGAGATTCATAAAGAGGCTATTGCATAGGAGGCCCTAGAAATGCTTATAGAAGTTGTTGGAACAGCCCCACAGTTTCTTCGTAAACATCTAGCATAAGTTGTAAGAGGCATGCTTCAAATAGCTAATTCTGAGAGTCTAGAAGAAGGAATTCGCCACTTAGCACTGGAGTTTTTAATCACCCTTTCTGAGGCCAGAGAGCATGCTCCTGGGATGATGCGAAAACTACCACAGTTTATTGGAAGGTTGTTTTCTATATTGGTTAACTTACTACTTGATGTAGAAGATGTTTCTGCATGGCATACTGCGGAAACTGAGGATGAAGATGTCGGGGTGACTAGCAATTATGAAGTAGGACATGAATGCTTGGATCGCCTCTCAAATTCCCTTGGGGTAATACAATATTGCCAGTAGCATCAGAGTTATTTCCTTTGTACATATCTGATCAAGATTGGAGGAAGCAACATGCTTCACTGATAACACTTGCACAGATTATTGAAGGTTGCGATAAGGTTATGAGAAAAAAAAACCTTGAGCTAGTGGTAAACATGGTATTGAATTCTTTCGAAGACTCTCATCCCTGAGTCCGATGGGCATCCATCAATGCTCTAGGGAAGCTTTCCACAGACTTGGGTCCAGAGTTGAAAGAACAGTTTCACCCAAGAGTGGTTCTTGACCTTGATGGGATTGCGAGCAAGTTACTTGTCCTTCTTCAGGTATATTAAGTTGGAATTTATCTTTTAAAGAGGTCAACTCCCAAAAATTTCAGTGTTGCGATTGATGGTTTTTGTAATCACAGAATGGGAAGCATATGGTACAGGAAGGGGCTTTAACTGCTTTGGCATCAGTTGCAGATGTCTCACAGTCCATCTTCCGAGTGTATTATGATAATGTGCTGAAAGAAATACTACTCAATTGTACTGATAAATCAAATCGAATGTTGCGTGCTAAGTCAATGGAATGTATTAGCCTGATTGGCATGGCGGTTGGTAAGAAGAAGTTTGGTCAGGATGCTAAGTAATTATCACATTTGGACTCCTGCAGATGTTATATCAAAGACTGCTCAAGCTATGTCTTCCCTGAAGGAGGCTATAATTTTGGTTTCATTTTTTTTTCTTTTTTTTTTGTCTCATGGATGGCTGACCGAGGCGCATTCTCAGGGTATTTTTTGCTCCAAATCTTGTTAAGCACTAGCTATGGGTATGTTTCATTTTCTAACATGGGTTGGATAACGCAACATTCTCATTTCTTGTATTTCTTCATTAAGAATTCTTGCAACAGTCTAAAGAGGAATTTCTTGGACAGATTCAAGATTTCATGCTAGAGTGAAGGTTATCTACTTCTGTAACCTTCAGAAACATTTCAGAACCTTAAGGCAGCAAGGATTGTAGGGTTTCAGATCTACATGTTGTGATTTTGAACCAAAATGGATTCCTGGGAGTGTCCCAATTGACCCCATAGCCCAATGAACCCAAACAAGGCACTGGAACTCACTTCTACGACCATCCCCCTTGTCGTTTTAACAAAACGTTTGCAAGGAATAGATCTGGAGATTTTAATGAATATTTGACTCAGATCTGTTTCAGATAGGGAAGCCCTCCACTCATAACTCCAGACCTCTAGAAAGGACGAACTCACTTCTGGGGTGCACAAGTATACTGGATGAGACAGGGATCGAACTTGGGAACAGTAGACTTGCATCAATGTTACCGATTTACTGTTGGAAACCCTGAAAATGCCAAAATTATATACGAGTTGTGATAAAAATTCATGACTCTGGTTGTTTTAAGTCTGAAATGGGTAATATCTTGTAGGATAACCATGAAGTTTTGAGGGGGAGAACTCAAAGCATCTTGCAAACATTCTTAGAATTTCACCCAGGATCATCTCTGCTTGTGTATTGGCTTAGAGGTTAGGGTGGTCTATCAATTAATTTATGTGATACTTGCCTGGACTGATTCTTGTTCATTCTGCTATGCATAATCATGTTCAACCAAACTTGAAACAGAGGCCCCTATGACAATCTTGTCATGCCACAAAATTCCCCGAGCAATGCACATATCCTCTAGCATGGTAAGAGTCTAAGAGGGTGAATCTTGACAATTGTTTGATTAATTGAATAAATGCACAAATTCATTGATTAAATGCATAAATGCACAAATTCATTGCATGCATAATAGCTTTTACAGGGGGTGGTTTATCAACCCTGTTTGTGCATGATGAAGATGATTTCCTGAGTGTGAATATTGCCCTCCTTATTTTCTGTTTATTTATTCCTTACAAGTACTGGGAAAGACTGCTACAACACTCCTTATACTGAGCCTATACAACATTGATACTTGTACCCTTGTTCATGAAGAAAAATATGCATTGTATAGTATTTCAAATAGAGGGCTATAATAAAGCTTGAAGTTGATATACTTTGAGACAAAAAAAAATATACCCTCAAGGTTGAATTTGTATGTTGATTTGAGGACCTTGAGTGCAAGTCCAAAAATACTCTGTTTTCTTGCCTGGAAGTTTGTATCATATGGCACAGAACTTTGATTTTTTTCACAAGGAATTATTTCTTAAGGATTGTTCTTGTATTTATCAGCAGACAATGTATTAATGAAGGCAGTCTTCTATGGTTTATATAAGCTGAAACGAACCCTTCAAACCATATCTCTACAAACAGGTTTTAGTTCCCTCAAGAACAAGGTTTTCTATTTTCATGTACACACATACAACGAAGGATCTCTCTCCAGATTTTTTCTCAAAGTTTGGGTTGGGTGCCTTAGTTGAGTTCAAGCAAGTTGTATTTTGTGTTGTTGCATCGTCTATCATATCAATTATTTTTTAACAAGCTTATAATCAACAGATCTCTACATGAATATTTGACTTCTTATTTTTGGAGCTCTCCCTTGTAATCATATACTTGATGCCCAACAATAGTATAATTGACAGTATGGTGATAAGGGGAACATTACAAGCTAGAATGTAACATACCACTCACGGTGTTTGATAGGGGCACTATGCTGACCTCTCACAATAGGAGTCAATTTTTTCCAAAATCATACCATCAAAATACCAAACAACAAGCTATATTAGAAGTTGCAAGGTCTGTCACTACCCTGGATGCAGTTGCGAAGGAGTTGTAGAAATGGCTGAACAATTTCAAACAACAACAATGCAAAATGTGTTATCTCTACCAAATCTTCAGAAGGGCCCACAACAAAAACACCATAAGGAAGGCGATGATAAAAACCTTGTGCACCTCACAACAAAGCCATGAAAAAAACCCTCAAAACCCTAAAAACCATAATCCCAAACACAGAGAAAAACCATCAAAGGCGCACCTTAAAAAAAAAAAGTATCGAAAGTAACCCCTTCCCCCCATTACAGGAGATTAACCATCTGCAAGATCTCAAACATTTTCATAAGCTCCTCCTTATGGTCATCCACAGCACAACAATTAGATGCCATGGATGTCCAATGGGATTCATACACAGTAAACCAGGCGCTCAAAACCCACCCCCCTCTTCAAATGGTGAAAGAATTCTTCAATTGGGCCAAAACCCTACCCGACTTCAAGCACGACCAGTTCACGTACACGACTATGCTCAATATCATCAAGGAGGTCGGGCGAATCGATTCGATGAAAAAAACTAATGCAGGAAATGGGAGGCCAAGGTCACAGAATCAATTTTGTTACGTATACTACTGTGATGCATTCACTTGCTAAGGTCGAGGATGTCAATGGTGCCTTGTAGACCTGGGAGACAATGAAGTGTAATGAGTGTTTTCCCACTATGGTCTCTTATACTGCTATTATCAAGATATTGTTGAAGAACAATAGGCCGGAGGAGGCTCGGGCTTTATATAAAGAAATGTTGGAAGCAAATATTTCTCCTAACTATTACACATATACAGTTTTGATTGAGTACTTGGTCGATCAAGGTAGGACTATTTATCTATTTGTCCCAACGTTGAAAGCCTAGCTAGTTTTAATTGTGAATTTTGAAAAAATATGTTGTTTTGTATTGATTTTTAAGATGGAGGTCAAATATGCAGATTTTCATTAGACTAGCACGAACCCATTTAGACCCTCATCTGCTATGTACTTCGAAGTTGTGAAGCTTCAAGCTGAATATATTGAGAATCAGTATTTGATACATTGGACATTTGTGTGAACTCAAGATGTGCAACCCCGATTGAATGCAGACCTTGCAGACCATGTTAGCAGAAAGACAAAATCCCAGTGCTATGGGTGGTGAAGCTCAGGTTTCAATTTTGAAACCGGGATCTGATACCATATGTAACACCCATCTAGGATGTTAAACAATTAATCTTTCATTAAATACATACACAATAACAACTTCATTTTAGCATAATTTCATTGATTTTCATTTACACAATTCTTCTACATTTGCTCAATGATAAATCTAGATAACATGATGAAATAAGTAATATGTTAACTCTATGATTTAGAACTTAAAACAAAATTATATACAAAATATCAATAACCAAATACCACCGAAAAATACCTCCTCCTTAGCTTGTCGAAGCTCATCGGTTGTAATGTAGTCCCGGGCACTTCCAAGCATTATTTTCCCGCTTGCCCAGAGTGAAACAACGGAATCCTCCCAGCCAACTAGGAGCCTAGCCGGCTTCCTAGCTCCAAGAAACCTTTCGGTTTCTTGGCCCTTCGTGCCCGTGACTCCAAGAACAACAAAGCACAAATTCTCAAAGAAAACCATCATAAGAAATATATCTTCCAAAGATTTCACAACCTCTCATCATGCTCAAAAACCTCCTCCATCCTCCTTTCCTCACCACTTTTCCTCCCTATTTATCAAGTTTCCATACACCCTTCCCTAAGTCTCCTCAACCACCCTGATTATTATCCATCAACCTCCCTTATCTAGATTTTTGGGAAAAGATTAAAATAAAACTAAAATATAAATGACTTGCATTAAACAACAATAAATAAAAAGAAAAGTATTTCTTCTCATGCTAGTTAATAAATGTAATTTGACAATTTTCCCCAAAATGTATATAGCACCCCACCATGCTCATTTAATTCATCACACCCACCATCTATCATAGTCAAGAAGGTATTTAATGCTTCTAAATATTTTGTATGTAATATAATTTAATATTCAATAAACATTCAATTAAATAGTTAATAATTTACTTTAATAATTAATACATTAATTAATTGTACTAGTGTACATGGGTAGGGTATGTGTGTGTAGCTAGTGGACACATATCCTGTTAAGAACCAAACATCAATATAGCATATAAAAACCTCAGAAAAAGCACTCAACGCCTTGAAAAAGAGATAATTTTAGATAATAAGCCTCTTCGAGGGGGCAACCTCCTTTTACCCCACTTAAATGTTCAAGTACAAGATGATTCAAAATGAAAATGTCTCCTTGGTATATATAGGAGACTAGG